>PVIJ01015857.1:0-34842 GCA_004024925.1 Scalopus aquaticus
CTCCTATTTGGTTTCCCTATAGTCCTGTTATAAGTGAAACCATTCGATATTTTTCTTTTTCTTTCTGGCTTATTTCACTGAGTATGATTCCCTCTAATTCCATCCATGTCGCTGCAAATTGCATGTGTTTATCTTCTTTGAATGCTGAATAGTATTCCATTGTGTATATGTACCACATCTTCTTGATCCAATCATCTATATTTGGACATCAGGGTTGCTTCCATACCTTTGCTATTATGAATAGTGCCGCAATGAACATACGGGTGCATGTATCCTTTCGGATTAGTGTTTTTGTGTCCTTTGCGTAAATTCCCAAAAGTGGTTATTTCTAAGCAAAGTTTTGAGATTGTGACTTAACTCTTCCTGACTGCATATAGTGAAACACATGGGAGAAAATGGCTTAAAGAGAGAATTGTTAAGCAAAAATCACTAAAACTTAGAAGTTGAAACATTGCAGCCTATCCATATTGCAAAAAATGGGGAAGCATGTTCAGATGACAACAGGGTTCTAAGAGACAGTCTGATAAGGAAATTAGCATGAGTTTGTAATATGGTCCTAGCCAGACATCTCAACAGAAGCCAGGTGTTACTCTTCTAAAACCAGGGGGAAATGACTGTAAGGACCACCCCCAAATTATTAGAGCTGTATTGTATAGCTCTTCTGTAGTGAAAGAAACCAACACCTATTTTTCAACTGCCCACCTGTCCTGCTCCAACCGCTGTGGTGATATCTCCACTCCAAACCTTGGATATGGGAGACTCCAAGCTAGAGTCCCTACCCAGCAAAGCTTTGGTACAAGATCTTCCTCCCCCAGTGGGCCTAAAAGGTGGAACCTCCACCCTGTAAGTCTAGAAAGAGGGAACTCTGTTCCAATGAGTTTGGTGGGCAAAGTATCAAGTCAAAGCGTAATACTGAACCTTAATATCTGATAGTTTGCCTATAGTTTGGAATTACTTGGACCTGTTATTCCTTTGTTCTTTCCCAATTTTTCCTTCTGAATGAAAACATCTATCTTTTCCCTGTATCACCATCATGCTCTGGAAGAACAGTTTGCTTTCACAGGTTCAGAGCTAATAAGCCATTTTTCCCAGAATGAACTGAGTTTTAACCACATCTGATCTAGATATATAGATGAGACTTTAGACTTTAGACCTTACATTCAACACTAGATTTTAGGCCTGTGAGAATGAAATTAATGTATTTTACATGTGGGAACTTTAATTTAGTGATCAGATATTATGATTTGAATGTGACAGAAAATTCATATAATGAAGACGAATCCCCAATGTGGGGATTAGGGGTAAAGTGTGTATTGGGGGTAAAGTCTTTTGGAGGATTTTAGGCCAAGAAGACACAGTAGTAATCATGAAGAGGACAAGTGTCCTTATAAATCAGACCCTAGAGCAAGTCCTTACCCTCTCTCCCCATGTGAAAACAGAGAAGAGAAAGCTATCTATGAACCATGAAACAGGTTCAGACTAGACCAAGTCTACTGGCATCTTGACCACGAACATCCCAATATTCCTAATTGTGAGGAATAAATTACTGTTGTTTATAAGCCACCCAGGTCTGTGTTATTTTGTTAAAACAATCTGAACTCACTAAGACAAATGACAATAAAATTACAATATTTAAGAAATACCAAAGCTGAAAGAAATCTCTAGTGGACAACTCTATAAGATACATGGAACAAGTCCTTTAATCAGAAGGAAAATAACACCATATGCAAATCTGAATGTTCACAAAGGAATGAAGGTCACCAGAAATGCTAACAATGTAGGTAAACATATGAAACTTTTACACTTTAAATTAGTTCTTAAATTTATTTAAGCTATTTGAATTTAAAAAAAAAGATAACTGAATGCTTCAAATAATCCCACAATGCACTGTGGGATTTATAATATATAAAGGATTAAATTTTTGACATCGATAACACAAAGTCTGAGGATAGAAAACTGGAATTGCAAAGTGCTTTTATTAGAAAGAATGTGGTAAAAAATAACTTGAAAGTAGGTTGTGATAAGTTAAGGTACATTCTACAGACTTAAAGCATCTGCTGGAAGAGCAGAATGAAGAATAATGGCTCATAAACTCCCAAGAAGCTAAAAGGTAATCATAAAAATTTTGCAATGATTTCACATTAGTATAGAAAAAGGGGAAAGGGAGCAAAGAACAGTTGAAGCAAGAAGGAGATAAGAAATGATAGATTACAGTTCATGAAGTACTCATATAATTTACCATTCGCTTGAAAGGCAGAAATCGTTATTTTAGATAAAAGGGCATGATCTAAATATATGCTGCCCACAAGAAATACACTTTAAATTTAAAGATGAAAACAGGTTAGAAGTAACAGGTAGGAAAAGGATACACTATAGCATACTAATCATAGAAGTCTGGAGTAGCTATATAAATGTCAGTCAGAGTAGGTTTCAGAGCTAAGGATGTTGCCAGTAGTAAATAAGTTGATTTCATGATGAACCAGGGATCAATTAATCAAGGAAACAAAGCAAAACTCTAAATATTTATATATCTAAATTAGAGCTTGAAATGAAATGAACAAAAATGAGTATGACTGCAAAGACAAATTGTCAAATACACATTTCTGAATAATTGATGAAATAGGCAGAAAAGGATAAGGACATTAAAAAAATTGGCAATACTATCAATCAAATTGTCCTAACTGATGGTTACAGAACTAGTCTACCCAAAATATAGTACAAACTAAGTTATCCCATATCAAAATAAGTCTCAATAAAATTAAAATGTTTTGTCATAAAACATGCTCTTAGACCAGTAAATTGAAGCAAAACCACATGAGAAAGTATTTTAGACTAACTGAAATAAAACAAAACTGTAGATAACTGAAAGTAATGTGATGTCACAAACTGATATTAGAACAATATGCTTACATAGAAAACAAGAAATACCTCGTCAATGACTTTAGATATTACTTTAAGAAACTAGAAAAACAGAAGAAAATTAAATCCAAAAAACAGTAACAAGGAAATAACAAAGTGTGGAAATCAATGAAACAGAAAACAGAAAAGTAAAAGAGATAATCAATTTAACTGAAAGCTGGTTCTCTTTGACATCAATAAAATGGATGACTCTAGACCAAATCATCAAAAAAAAAAAGAAGAAAAAAGAATACACACATTTTCAACATCTAGAATAAAAGAAGTTAGAGCTCTACAGATTTTTCAGATAGTAAGAGGTTAGTAGGATATTGTGAACAGGGTCATGTTGATATGAAAACATAAAATGGATATATTGCTTGAAAGACAGTAACTACAAACACTTAAGAAGAAATTAAAAATCTGAAAAATTTTACATGAAACTTAGAAATTTTATTTATATTCAAACATTTTTACACAAGGAATTTTAAAAAGGAAAAAAAGAGAAATTTTGCATGACCAGATGGTTTCATTGGTGAATTCAAACACTTAAGAAGTAATGTAAATTTTGCAAAATCTGCCAGAAAATTAAAGAGTAATAAAAGCCTCTTAACTCACTTACCTTGATATCAGAAAAAAAAGACCTTACAAGAAAGTAAAACTATAGACCAATAACCCTCATAAACAGAGATATAAATATCTTATCAAAATTTTAGAAAAGCCATTTCAACTATATATATAGTTTACCCATCATTACAATGTAGCATTTATTCCAGGAATTAAAGTGGATTTAGTACTCAGAAGTGAATGTAATTCACCATATATCTAACTGAAATTTAAAAAGCATATGATTCTTACAATAGACACAGAAAACACTTGGCAAAATCCAGTATTCACTCCTGATTTTAAAATCTCAACAAACTAGGAATAGAAGGGAACATTCTCAGTTGAATAAATGAAATCTACCAAAAAATAACCTTACAAGTCACATTATATAAAAATTAAATGCTGAAAGCTTTCCTCCTGACATCATCAATAAGACATCAATTTACCTTACCTTATCATCAATTTTCAACATTGTTCTGAAGGTTCCAGTCAGAACTATACAAAAAGAAAAAATAAAAAGAAAGAAAAGGGATTTAGTTTCAAAACAAAAATATAAAGTTAAATTTCATTGTTTCTAGATGGAAAGCTCATATATGTAGAAGATCTGATGGAATTTACAGTGAAGGTACTAGAGGCAATAATTGAATTTCTCAAGTTTGCGGAAGAAAAGATCTATATATAAAATCAATTTTATTTCTAAAATCTAGCAATAAAAAAGCAAAACTTTAAATCTAGCAATAAAAATAGCAAAACATTGCTATTTATGGTAATATCAACAATACAAAATATATAAGGGAAAATCTGACCAAGGATTGGTCAGACCTGTACTCTGAATACTATAAAAACACAGCTGAGAGAAGTTAGAAAAAAACTTACGTTAACAGAGAGCTATACCATGTTCATGAGTTAGACTAAAACCGTTAAATTATCCCTAATTGAAGTAATCCCAAAGTCACATCATATATTTTTCTAGATAACAAGTCTTGTAAAAGAAATTAATTTGTGGAGATGTAAAGGATCTAGTCTAAACAAAGCAGTTTTGAAAAAGGAAAGACAATATTGGAGATTTAAAATTATTCAATTTTGACTTATAGAAACGATTAACTAACAATTTATGGTATTGACATAAAGACAGACACCTGGATCAATAGAGCAGGATAGAGAGTTCAAAAATAGACTCAGAAAAATGACCAACTGATTTTAACATAAGTACAATAATAATTCAGTGGATAAGGGATAGTGTTGGAATTTAGATATTAACTCATAAAAATAAGGTTTTTCACATCTCTCAGTATACATTAAAATTAAATTGTATCACTGACCTAAAATAAGAACTGAAAGTATAAAATTTCTAGGAGAAAATATTGAGTCAATTTATTCCTAAGTATTTTATATTTTGTGATCTTGGGATATATAGTGGAGTTTAGCTATAACGCCAAAGAACCATCTTCAAAAGAAAACAGAAAGATAAACTGAACTTTATTAGAATTAGAAAGGTTTGTTAAAAACTGAGAGGACATATTTATAAAACATACATTGGGTTAAGGACTTATATCCAGAGTATAAGATCATATTTAATGGTAAGACAATTAAATACCCAGTAATAAAATGGACAAAAATTTGATCATAGACTTTAGTGAAGAAGATATAGACATAATCACATGGAAAGATGTACAGTATTATTTATTTTTAGGAAAATGTTCATCAAACCCAAAATGGGATATCACCTATTAAATTGCCTAAACTTAAAAAGATTGACCATAATAATTGTTCAGGGCCAGGGGGAGTATAGAAACTAAAATTTTTGTATACTGCTTTTGGGAATATAAAATAATATAAGCACTTTTAAAAACAGTTTGGCAGTTTTATAAATTAAACATACATCTACCATATGATCAACTCATTCCACTACTAAGTATTTACCCATAAGGAATGAAAACATATGTTCATATAAACACTTCCATGAATATTCATAGTTATTTTACTTGCAATACACAAAACCTGAAAACTACTCAAATATCCACCATCAGGTGAGTAGACAAATTTTCTATATCTATATAAGACTACTTAGCAACAAACTGTTTATGTAAGTGAAAAGTAGTACTTCTGATTTTTTAAATGTTTTGTAGTTTCTAATAAGCACTTCCTTTTTAATAATGGAACTGTTCTTTATCTTGACAAAGGTGTTTGTATTTGCCAAAATAATCACCTTTCATTGAACTGTACACTTAAGAGCTGGGACTTTTTACTGCATTTAAATTACACATTTGAACAGACAGAAATAAACCAAAACAATCCTTTGAAATCTAACTGCAGAACTGAGGGTACCAGAAGATGTAGGTCAGGAGATGGGAGTAAAGGGGGGAGGGCACATATGGTCTAAGGTGCAAGATTAATGGGGTTTCGGTACTAGGCACCGTAAGATAACATCTATATTTAGATGTGTGAAGCTGTACCCCTAAAACATACAATGCTGTAAACTAAAGTTGCCTCAATATGCATAAATTTAAAAGAATTAAATAGGGACAAGAGTCAATAAGATACTGAGACACATATGAAGGAATTGGCTTGCCAATTATGAAGCCTGAAGATTCCCAAGCATGCTTAAGAACCAGATGTCAGAGTAGGGGAGGAGGGGCAGAATGCAGTGGTGTACCCAGTATCTAAATGTCCAAGAACTAGGAACTCTGATGTCTAAGATTAAGAGTGAAAAATGAAAAAGAAAATTTGCTTTTTTGTTTCCTTTAGTTCCTTTTAGGCCCACAAGGGGTTGGAGGATGACCATCCCCTTTGGTGAAGATCAATTTATTTATTTAAAGGTAATCTCCTCTGAAAACATCCTCACAAACACTCCCAGATATAATGTTTTACAGCTATTTGGGTATCACGTAGCTTTGTCAAAGTGATACATAAATTTAAGCATCACACCTTTATTTAAAGTATATACAAATGCACATACATACACACACATATATCACACATATACAAACACATATACTTACATATAATGTATACATATAACACATATGTAATATAAATATGCAAAATCATTGATGTTGATACTAATCTAGGGGTGGCCTTTGTAAAAATATTGACTGGGGAGAGACATGAAGGAAATTTTAAGAGTGAGGTAAATGTTTTTCAAATTTATTTGATATTAATAACATGGATGTATATATTTGTCAACATTCATTAAACTATACCTTGACAATCTCAGCATTTTAGTGTATGTAAAGTGTATCTTAAAAAATAAAAATAAAATACTTAAATCAACTGTAATTCGAAGTACACAAGGCAATAATTAACCAATCATTAAATATTATAAAAATACTTTCTATCTACTAGACAGTGGTGCTATACAAATGCAGAGTAAGAAAATAATCTTCCTAGAAGTCTAAAACTGAAGAATTGTTAAGCCAAAAGCATGTCAGAAAACAGAGGGTTTCAAGGCATTAGAAACTACAAGATTAATAGCTGAAAATGACATAAAACAAAATATACTATGAGATAAGTGAAACACTGTGCTTGCAAAAGAGACACTGAGAAGGCCAATTGTGGGAGATAAATATGTAAAAGTAGATATGGGCTAATTTATAAGGGGTTTTGGATTTTGAGACACAGATCTTATACCCACTCATGAACAATATTTTCTCCACCTAGTGCTTCTACTCAAATTCTGTTTAGAGTATCTCTAATAAGATCACTTGTCACAAGTGTCATAGACAAACGATGAGGAAAATGGATTTTGTTAGTCTTGGAATGATAAGGGAAAGAAGTCACTTAAAGCTCAGCTCTTTTCCTTTCAATATTACAGGATTCCAGAATTCCCTTGTTAAATGTGTTTGCATTTCTTCAAGGTATGGACAAACAGTAATATTTTTTATTAGAGAAGTTCAAGAAAGTTACTTAGAAAGGAAAAGAATATCTTTGGAATCAGAAAAATCATTTTCCAGCTATGTGGCTCTGGAAAGTTATTGGTTCCTCTGTTTCTAAATTTTCTCAATTTAAAATAGGTTAAATATTCATAATATAGAATTATTATGATATACTTTATAATGTAATGTATACAAAACACAGGCTTAGTAGTGAGGATGTGTGATAGAGAATGAGGAAGTTAGGCTGAGTACAGGCAGTCAGGTAAGGTCAGGGTTTTTCAAACCAATGCAAACTGAATGTTCAGAAAACCTAGAGAGTGCCAAAGCAACAGACCAAAGTTCATTATGCGAAAACAGACCAAGTAACCTAGGAGACACAGCAAACCTCAACCAAGCAACAACAGATGCCATTTTGCTTTTCTACCTATTTCTGGCCTACCTTTAAATTCTTTCCTTGCCAAGACAAGAACCAAAAACCCCTTGGGGTCCAGCTCCCAGAGCCCAAGAACAATTCAGTAGCTGTTCAACAGTCATTAGTATCTCTCTTTGGTCTCAACATAGACTTGTTTGGCTATAGACTGAGCATGAGTCTCTAAAGAGTAATAGCTAAAAAATATCTTTATACTTGGAAAAATATAAATAGAAGTTTGTCTCCTAAGAGAAGTAGACTGACCATACAGAATGCCATACAATTAATTTGAACAGACAGCATGTCTGCCCGTAGAGAATGAGGCCACATATTCAGAGTTCTTCAATTTGGAAATTGAATTTCTGGTTCCTTGTCATTATTATGCATTCTTACTTCAAGAGTCAACACTCTTGAATCTTAGTTCTCTCCACTGAAAATGCAGATTCAATTAAGTACCCTCTGCATTAAACACTCCAGTTGTTTTCTACTATCTTAAACATTAAAATTATGAATCATATATATAATACATATTTTATACAAAAATATTAAAAATAGGTGGAAAATATGTTATCAACATTAACTCCAGAAAAAATGGAGAATCTGAGGAATCAAATGATTTCAGAAGAAATTGAAAATACAATAAAAAGTCTACTCCTGAAAAGATATCAGTTCCTGAGAGGGAGAAGAAAAGAGGAGAGAAGGTTTTCAAAATATGGCTACTGATCAAATATTGAAATCAACCATCCTCTTGTGGGAAAGCATCAGCTAAACAGGCAAGAGCCAAAGCTTAGCAGCCAAGGCCCAAGAGTAGAGTTTCCCAGAGAGTAACCCCAAGACAACATCCCAGCAGGAATCATAAGCAAGAGGTTGGACAGGAGCCAAAGGCCTGGGATAGAAAGTGATACCAGGCAGAAGGGGGCTTCAAAACTGCCAAGGGCAGTGCCCAAATTGCTTACCGGTCACTATCTTGGTTCTGCACCCACGCGAACAATTGCAAGACTTCTCAGGCTTAGGAAACAATAACAATGGGATTTATTTAACAAACATGGAAAAGCAAAGAGTTATAGAGGCCAGAATATGACCGTTTACCTTACTTAAAGTAATGTCCAGTCCTTTTAAGTCCCAAAGAAGTAACAATGAAGGTGGCATCTTCCTGCCACTTTTGACGTGGAGCTCCTCTTCCAAACAATAGGCGATGTTTTTAAAATGGCGTCTCCCTGCTTCTGCAGACGTGCAACAGCCAGATTGTAGGCCAGGTTCCAACTCATGAGGATGACACAGAACACAACTGGAGATGCTCCTGAAGCTGCCATGGTGCCCCAACAGAGCACCCGGCCAACAACACTGAAAATAGCAACTACAGCAGCCAGGCGGCCCAATAGTCTGCACTCACGCATTTTAGGAAGGTGCCCACTTCGGGCCTCTGCCTTTTTCCTTCAGCTGCAGTAAAAACAAAACCGGGAGAAGTTTCTGTGGCTCAACTACTTGCAAAGTCTCCAAAATCGCTGGTCCCAAAGTCACTAACAATTCCAAAAACGCTCAATCCAAAACTCTACATCCTAGCGACTGCTGCATCTTTTCCTACATCATGGTGACTCCTTTTTCTATAGCATGGCAACTGATTCCTCTATTCCTACATCATGACAACTCTTTTTTTCTTTTCCGACATCATGGAGACTGCTTTTTCTTTCTACATCATAGCGACTGTTTCTTTTCTTACATCATGGCAACTGCTTCTTTTCCTACATCATGGCGGCTGAATCACCTTCTCCTTTAGTCCCTTTTATTTCTCATCAGAATCTCCACCCCAAACTGCAAAACACAGCATTTTTCCCTGAGGCTATTCATCTTCATCAGCAAAAGGTGCACCACCTTTGCCAGACTTTGGACTCAGTCCGGTTACAAAAGGAGAGAATAAAAGTTCAAAATGTACCACCAAGCTGAAGCCACCATGAGGTCAAGATAACAGCTGCCAGAGTCTCTCAAAAGAGAAGGATGGTGCAGCCTGCCAAAGCTCTGACTCCAGAAAAATAATCCCAGGCAGGATCCAGCTGAAGGTTAAGTATGGGCCTGAGCAGAAGCAGGAGCCCCTTGATGGAGGACAAAGACAGAAAAACTGGAAAGGAGGCGCCACACATCAGAAACCTGGCTCACACAATGCCAAGACTGGAGGTGGGGTAGAAGGGATTAACATAGCCATTAACCCAGCTATAGGATCTAAAAACCTATGCACCAATGGCTAGATCACAAAGCACAAGACCCAAGCAGGTATCACTCTGCTGTAGGATGTGTCAGGAGCTCAGACCTGAAGGTGAAGATATGGCAATTGAAGGCTATTGTAGGAATCTGGAAGAAACCCTTTCAAATTCTACAGTTATTCAGAATCAACAACAAACAAACCACTCCACCAAGGAATGAGTCCCTCCCAAGGAGAAAAAGACTATGTCAAATGTAATCTCTGTACTGGCACAGAGCAGCAGTCCTTCTGCCCACCAGTGACTATGCAGGTGCTTCTTTTCTCCAACTCTCTCCCCTTCTGCAGCGCAGCAGCTCTCCCGCCTGCCCATGAGCTGGTGCTTCTGCCTGCCCATGCTGGTGCTTCTCTTCACTGACTTCCCTCAGCAGAGACAGCTCTCTTCAAGGCCACCCACCTGCGACCATGCTGGCCTCTCTCTGAGCAAACCTGTTCCTTTCAGGACAGTCCCTTCTGCCTGCTTGTGCCTGGGCAAGTGTCCTTTATTCTTCTCTCCCTTTTATAATAAACCTGCCCTTTTGGATATAACTAACATGTTCCACACCTGGGAAACCCACTGCATCCCGCTGAAAGGGGAGCTCTGGTGAGACCTTTTCCAGAATGAACCCAAGGACCCCACTCTCCAAACCCAACAACTCCAAAAATAAAATCACCCCCCCCCCACTCAAGAGGGGCAGCCAAGTGGAATCAGGAGACCCACAGAAGCAAGAAATCCTAGAAGAAAGTAGGACCCTGCACCCAACACCCACCATCTCTATCTTTTAGTCTACCCAGGCTCCACTCTGCCCATGGGTCCAGTTGTCCAAGTACAAGAAGTCAGAGGGTGACATGGGAAACTCATGACTCTCTTACAGCTTCCTCCTACCCCACTTTGTTTACATACATTTGGAAAAACAAAAGTAAAATTAGTATATTTATTAGAGGGATAACTTTGTTAAACAAAACAAAGTTTAACAAAAAGTTAAAAAGCACAACAATGCTTAAAAAGCATACCAAAGATGGGACTTGGGAGTCAGTGGTGGTGATAACTCAAGGGAACACAAATGGTCTGCACAGCTAAGTTAATTCGGTGGCAATACTTATATTTGAAAAACAAAAGAGACTTAACATAGAGCCTTCTTCATACTATGAACATATTGTAAAACTTTCTGAGGACTCCTCTTCTGGTCTGAAGGGCAAACTAACAAGACTCCGTCTGAATGCAGAAATCTACTTTATCTCAAAGTGTAAATCAATCTTCAGATAAAAAAGATATAACAATGGGCACCCACCCTTTGCATCTCCTCAGAAAGAAGGAGACTGCATCCTATACTACCTTTCTATTTCATCAGCATATCTTTGAATAGGGACAATTTGTAACCAAAGCCCCTTCGATTCAGAGTAGTTACTTTCTTGGTGCTGATTATTCACTGTTTCTGGCTATGTAGACTCGATTCTGACTTGTGTTTGACATAACAGTTATCACAGAGTAATTTGTTTGGACTGCTTTCCAGGTTCAAATCCTCACTTTGATTATCTAAAAAAACTCTTTGTCTAACTATTCTTGAAACTTTACTTTTCAGTCAATGACATGAAGTTTATACATACACATAGAGTCCTACCTCGAGTACTTCCCTCTCTTCCTGGTCAGTTTATTGAAAATACAAGTCCCACAACCTTTATACCAAGAGATCTGGTGAATTCCTGGGGTGGAGCCCAGGAGTTAACATTTTCCATAAGCAGAGGACATAAGGTCACACTAAAAATGAATAAAATTTAATTATTTTCTTTGAACAACAGATGGCAGTAAAGTCATAAGAAAGATGGAATTTTTCCATTTTTAGTCTTAGTAATTGTCAAGAAGCATCTTTGATCCATGACCTCTGCAGACAGACTTTTGGACATAAAGACCTTATTTTGAAAATCTACCGAATGAAACATAATTCTTATTACATGGCTGAAATATTTTTCTTTTATCTCAATATACTTTTTATTGCTTTACTTTTTAAATTTTAAAAGAAACTCTTTAAATACATATTAATATATCATTCTCCTCTTCCATGAAGACTTTATTCTACCTACCAACCTCCTCAAAATTGATAAATTTATCTATCTACCTATCTCATTTGTTGTCTGTTCAACAAATAGATCATAAGCTCATACAATGTATTCTAGGAAATGGAGAAAACAATACATAGTTCTGAGAAATAAAATCGGTACAAAGATAAAAGAGTCATTTGATAAGTGATATAAATGGAAATAATGAATGACATGATTCCAGTCTATCACTGGAGAATAGAAGGTATTTTTCAGCTTGAGGTGACATGAGGGTGGAAGCCTTGTCTACAAAAACAGTAAGTTGAAAGATTTGCATAGAAATAGAAGGGAGCAGTATTCCCCACAGAGGAAGCACCATTATGCAAAATCTTCCAAGCCAAGAGATAGCACAGTGGTGACTGTGGAGGAGCTCAGATAATCTGTAATGTTTGGAGCAAAGATTTAAGATGGGATAGTTAATCTTTAGTTATAATGGTAAGAAGAAACCAAATGTTAAGCTCTGGAATTTAGAAATATCACAAAGGAAGTGTTACAGGGCAGGAAGAGGGGCACCCCAGAACCCTCAAACCTGCCTGCACTAAGTAAGTTCTGCCATCACGCATCAAGACAAAACATACAAGACCTTTAATGGAAAGGAACCTTAATACAATGAGTGTGCAATAAAGAAAAGACAAAGAATATAGTTTTCAAATCAAGCATCCCAAATTATCCATCCCCTCGTGAGTATAAGTTCACCTAAACAGGATTGGCCTAAAGCAAGGCCCTGAAAGCCTGCCACAAGTCTAAAGCATATTCTGGTGAGGACCCATAGAAAAGGATGAGAAACAGTCAGACAAGTCTAGGACAAGAGCAAAATCAAAATCAAGATAAAAGCTGCCATTGTTAACCTCTCCACAGATCTCCCACCCACAACTGTTACAACCAGTCCAGGACCAAGAAGCAAGTACAGATTTTTTTATATGTCTCTCTGTTCCATGTGCCTCCTCCTGGTCTTTTTCTTGCTCTCCATCCTGCTTCCTTCCCTTTCCTCTCCTCTCCTCTCCAGCTTTTTCTCCTCCTCTCTGCTCAGCTCCACCCTCCTTTGGGTGAGGCATGGAACCTGAAACTCCCCTTTCCCTGGGGACCACCCTGTTATAGAAGTAGTTGGTGGGTGTCAAAGAGGCAATTAAAAACTCATCTATTATTCAGTCTTCATAAAATTATATACGGTAGTTAGGAAATAATTTTAAGATGGAACAAAAAAGAAACTATCAAAAACATTGTGATTTCCTTCAAGACCACACAACTAGGGGCAGGCCTAGAAAGAGAATTAGTACTTCTGAATTATGTCCAGACCTCTATCTAATGCATGGAAGAGTTTTACCCCACATCTATGCTTGGAGCCAAATATAAAACACCTTGATAACCCAGAGTAACCACTTTGTGTCAAAGACTATTTTATATAAAGTATTCTTACTAAAGTACAGCACAGTTGTTAAACCTGTCAAACAGGAAAGAATGTTGAGACTGAAATTCTGCAAAGAGGAACAAATATTAGAAATAGGAGATTTGGGAGAATATAAACTTTATTGGCTTTATATATTTCTCATTCAGCTGAGTCAAGAGAAATAAAATAATCTCTGTTCTATCTTGGTATTTGGATATTTTGTGTTTTGAGAAAGCATCATGTTTAGAAGCGATGACAGAAAATTATATGTTTCTGTGGATTTAAAGCTTTCCTATACCTTGAATTGACCTCATATTCAGACTGAAATATTTTTATTTCGTTCTCCTAATAGCTAATATGAAGTTCATATTAATATTCATACTTTACAGTTGAGGAAATTGAGATCTTGAGAGGTTAAGTGACTTGTACCTACACAGCTAATAAATGTCAGACAGAGAAAGCAAGTTGCAAGACAAAAAGTAAAATGATATTAAGTCTATTTATATCAGTAGCATATAAAAATAACAAAAGAAGATTTATCTTTGTAATGATATTTTATCTTTTGATTACAAAAGTAATGTGTGTTCATTATTAAAATTTGAAAAGGAAATGGACTTTTATAGTCCTAACAACTAAATACTAGAACTATAATATAAAAGGAAAATGTTCCAAAGTCCATAATGATGGGCACTTAACCAATATTCCCTTCCCTCAAACTTTAAAAAAAAAAAACTGACTCCATTAATTGGGGTGGGGGGGTTATAGTATTAAATTTATGACATATCTAATGGATTTATAATAAAATCATCACCCTGCAACTTTAAAATATACCTTTCTTTAAAAATCCATGGAAAATATCACATATTTAAAACATTCTGAGTCACAATTTCTAATTGCAAAGAAACACCAAACTAATATTTAAATAAGACTAATCACAGCATTTTAGGTAGAGAATAATGAAAATGAGGACAGTAAACTAACCCTTCTATGGGAAGGAAGTTCATTGCTTGTTCTTTTGGTTTTGACCATAAAAACAGGAAATGTAAGAAGCATTCATTTTGGATTAGTGGCACTCAAATGTGATATGCCTGGAAAAGATGAGAGAACTGCATTAGGAAAACGACAGAATTTTGATAAATACTTCAATCACATTTGAGTGATGCATGAGAAGAATTTCTCTGATAGCAAATGACAAAAAACTCAGATTAAAGCAGAAAAAGCATAAGAATTTTTTATTCAATGAATTTGGAGAAGCTAAGAGATATGACAAGAAATGAAAGAATCAGGGCTAGTAGGGACCACACAAGAAGAAAGCATGTATTTGATGCTTCTTTTTCTCTCAGCTTTATTATTTGCTTCATTTTTGCATATAATTGAAAAGTCACAGAAAACTGTAAATTCTTATATTTTTACATTTTTCTTTTTCTCATAAAACTGTGAATAGATCATTGTAGAAAGTCCAAGCCAAAGGATGATGTAAAATGTTCCCAAAATGAAGTTATATGACAGAAATATTAAGATACCAGGTGGAAAATCTAAGTTCTGAACCTAAGCTTCATCTGGAAGGGATATTGTATTGAGACAAAGAAAAAAAATATCATAAACTGCTCATGAAATTAGGATGAAATACATATATACTAGACATAGAGAAGAGATCAACAATTATTTTCCAAAATTTTAGAAACATTCAAGAAGATGAATAACTATCAATGTGATACCGTATGTACAAAGTGATACTTCAGGCTTCATTTATGAGTCGGGGACTTCAACTAATCCATGTTCCACTGTTTTCTTTCACCTACCTCTCCTTACCCCTCAAATCCATTGCAAAATTCTTCCACTTCAGTTATGCTCAGATTCCCTTCATGTAGCTCATGTGCATAGTATCTAACCACAAGTCTAGTAAGTTGTTCAGGTAATAATTGTATGGAATTGATTATTCCTTTCCTCTTCTAGTCTTCTGTTGTTGATTATTGACAGGTCCACTAGGTACTGGAGTCTTGCTGAACATCTTCCAAATGCTCCTGTGTCATCATGAATTACCTTGTTCTGCCAGACCCCAAATAGCTAGGAATCCAGGGCATGAAGAGCTGAAAGTGTGTTGTTTCAAAAGGAACATTTCATAAGAGATATCAAAGTAATGTTGCCCATATTCCAATATGCTATAGACTTTACAAAATAAAACCACTCTTAATGTTTACTTACAGTCTCTTATTCAACACAATGCACAAACATAAATCCAGATGGCATCTGGCCAGTGAAGAAAATCAAAATCACAGCAATGTGCTTTTCTCAAAGATGACTTCCCCCTTTGCCAAGACTTGTGTTTATTTCAGTGCAGGTGAGTTCACTATTAATTTATTTCTCTTTCCTTTGTAATGATTGTCCTCTCAGATACATGTTAAGGGTAAATTTCCTCAAAGCACTAACCTGGACTTGAGTTCAGATATTTAGAGTTTTAATTTCTCTACGTGCTGGTAACACTCATGGTTAGACTATTTTAAAAGGGCCAAAATCAAACCAAAAACAGCCACATAAAATTTTGTGCAACTAGTGAAAATTGGATTATCTTGAATTGGACTGGCTTCATTATCCAACCTTTTCAATTATAGTGGGAGTTCATGTTACTTTATTCTATCATTGAAACATTCCTTGGTCCTTCCAAGTCTCCAAATGAAGCTGTTATTGGCTGTCTAAAACAACATAACACTCATTCCGTCTGTTTTGTATCATGCATGTCAGTCATCTTTCTGACTAAATGACGAATCTTAAACAGGCAGGAATTCTCTTTTACATTATTGTGACCCCAAAGAATCTAATGTGGGGCTGTACATGGAGCAGGGACTCAGTAAATGCTTATTTCCATTCATATCTGGCTTATATGCTGAACCATTCTTTCCTCTTCCCCCAAAATGGACACTGAAATCATTAATATAAAAATCAATTTGTATTAGAAATTTCTCAAATCATATCCCCATTTTATTAGCATGTAATTTTGTGAATATGGTAGAAAAATCTCTTCCTGTTAATGAATTCTGTTTCAAATGCTCTCATTATAAAACTTTCAAATCTCATTAACTAAACCAGGCATTAAAAATACAAGGGTAATAGAAAGAAATGAGGAGTTGATACAATTAAATTTGAGTAACTTTCTTCTTTTATTGCGGGAAAAATTACTGCCTGAGGAAATGACATCTCAAGTATAGGAAACATACTTTATAAGGTACAAGGCTATACTTCTTTACTTCTTCTAATAGAGTCAACAATTTTCTCAGTTAACTTCATCCTAGCTAGGGTTATGGATAAGTAGGCCATGTTGACACTAGCATTTATATGCTAAATATTTTCAGTAGTATAGCAGAATAAAAACATGTACTACATAAAGATATACTCTACTAATTCCAATCTTCATGTACACTGGCTCAAACCTTTATTAAACTGTATTTATCAAAAATTTAAATGCCACTTTATTGTCTGCTATTCACTCTAGACACCTTTGTCACATTTTTCTGGAACTGCAGGAAGGAAACAAACTTAAGAAAATAGTCTAGATTTCTAAAAAGTCTTGGCTTTGCCCTACCTCTATTTCTTCTCTCAATCTGATATTGTATTTCCTGGAGGCCAATAAGAGTGAAAAAAGGATGGATAATAAATCAATCATATTTAAATCCATTAGAGAATCATAAAATGTCAATGCTAGAAGCAATCTTCTGATCATACTAGACCTACCTGCTGTATAACACAGCAATAGGAACATAGAGGTGGGAGTATTTCCTCAAAATCTGCTGCTAATTGAAGGCAGAATAATCAGTTCTTGATATGCATAGTAATACTCTTTCTAACATTCCCCAGCAAGCTGAACATTGAACAAAGTATTTAATTCCACACTTAATCTGCCCCATTTTCCCCTAAATTTTGAAATTACATTCTGGTAGAAACTGTTGATGTTCAGTTCTCATTTGAAAGTCTATCTGCCACGTCCTGGGGCTCCTGTGAATAGAGTCTGAATTAAGGAAGGAACCTGCGGTGACCCATTGTCCCTAGACTTTCCATGATATAAATATATCTATGTGATCTTGACCAATCACTACCTCATTGGGTCTAATTTCTTGACAAACACACACACACACACACACACACACACTCACACGCACACAAACACAGAGATATGAAGAACGGAGCACTGGTTAAGGAATTGCTATTCAATATGTGGCCTTAAGACAAGCAGCACTGAAAACACATAGAAACTGTTAGAAATTGAGAATCTCAAACCCCATCCCAATTGATTGAATTGGTATCTGCATTTTAACAAAACATTCAGGTGATTCATGCCAACATTAAAGCTTGAGAAATGTGAAGGGGATTTAAAGAATATTTTTCCTCCTGTTAATTATAATCTAAGCAGTTTAGTAGAGAGATATTACTACAATATCAGTTTTTGCCACTGAGAAATCCTCACTATGGATGATATACAGAGACAAGGGAGGTTTTTACAGGGTCCTTCAATTCTTACCATCTAATTACCATCTCTCCCTCCATGTAGCCATAGCTTTGAAGTATACCTTCCTCCCATTCCAATTCTGTTTCTGCCCATAAAATGAAGCACCACTTTCTGTAAGCTTTGTCTACCAGACCTTAGTCAGCTGGGAAATCCTCTCACCAGGCCAGCAAAGGACCAATCGCATCATCCCTTTGGAGAACAGCACCCTGGGAAGGTAAGTGACTGGGCAAAGGTCACCTGGCAAATGGTGGGTGGAAATGAAAATTGAAGAAGATGGCTTACCACCTGGCGAGGTCCTGAGACCATTAGAGCACTTTGAGCATAATGCTGCTCCCATCTGCATTATATTTCATGCACATTTCCTGCCCTGCAGCCATTGTTGCCATTGTAATTACAGACTCATATTCAGCTGCCTGGAGAATGCTGATGGTTGTAAAAGAGAACACTTGCCACAGTGGGTGGGAAGGGCTGGGCAAATTGCAAATCTCCTATTGTGTAAGACTGGAAATCTGTGATTTTGGCTGACTCCCCACAGCAAAGAAAGATTTCATATGCACAGTGTGCCCCCATCATCTCTTCTTTGGTTAATGTTGTCATAAAAAGGTTAAGCAGAAACAAGCAGGCAGGAGATGCTGCTGATTCAAGTGGAAAGTAAGCAGAAAACCATTTATTTCTGGATTAAGACTAAGAGACTATATTGGTCAAGACTAAAACCTAAAATTAGAAAAATGTTGCCTTACTTGATTTGATGTGGAGCATATTTTTATACAGGTTCTGCCCCCAAGACCATAGTGACTCCACCTGAAATTAGACCACAGGCAATTCATTGCTGTCAGGCAGGAATTAGTTGCTATTTAAAGATTCTTTTTCTTTTTCTTATTTAAAAGATTTATTTATTTATGCATACAAGCTGGGGTGTAGGCCAGAGGTGTGGGGTGGTGAGAGGATTCACAAGACAGAGTAGGGAGCAGAACAGGCAGATCCACTGAAGTACACTGCTGAGGGGAGCTGGGGTGAGGCAGGAGAGGTCTGCTGTGCCATGTGAGGATTTCCCTGGCCGAGGATCGAACTAGTGCTGCAGTGGCTCTGGATAGCTTCATAGTTCTGCACTTAACCCATTGTGCCACCAGCGAGGCCCTAAAGATTCTTTTTAAAATGGATTTTGTTTGATGCATCTTTTCTTCTAAGAAGATGCACATCAATCTGTCACATGGAAAGGCCAACAAATGGCCTAAAGGATAAGATACCTCCTCTCCCACTGGACCAGAAGAACAGTGTCCTTCCCACTGAGCCTGCACAGAGATCTAGATGCCAAATCTTTCTTTACACGGAAAGCAGGCAACAGATTGGAGACAATGTGATAACACTAGAACTCATTCCTGATCCTATGAAACATTAATTTTTCAAATGTTAAAGTGTCTGAAATTGGGGTAATGAGATTAAATACAACAGTATTTCTCCAATCACTCTTATTACAATGTCCCACTTACACTCAACCAAACCTTTAGTAACTCAATAGCCTATTTTTACAATTTGTATTTTATTAAAAGAAACCTGAATTTTCTCTGTCCCAACATTAATGCCTTGGAGGAAAGAGCTTTTGTGGTTTGCTGGTTTGTTTTTAAGATAAAATTCACCTGATATAAAATGGTTCAGTTACTCTGGAAAAGAGTTTGCAATTTCTTGAAAAGTTAAACATAAACTAACCCCTAAATCCAACAATTTCATTCTTAGATATCTACCAAATGAAAACATATGTTCAGACAAAGACCTCCTGTTGATACTTATAGCAAAATTATTCATATTTTCCCAAAATGTAAAAACTCAACTATCCACATCAAATGAAGAATGATTAAAAATATTCTGGTTCATTGTCCATACAATAGGCTGCTGTGCAGCCATAAAAAGGAGTGAACTAGTCATATGTGTTACCTCAAAAGCATCATGTTAGTGAAAGAAGTCAAGCTCAAAACCACATATAGTGCAGTTTCATTTACCTAAAAATGTACAAAAAAAGACAAATCCATATGGACAGAAAGTAAGATTAGTGGCTGCCTGGCACTTGGACAGGGAATGAGGATTAACTGTAAATGGGCACGGGGAACTTTATTGGGATGATGGAAACATTCTAAAATTGATTACAGTGGTAGTTGTACAACTTGGTAAATATACTAAAATTCAAATTGGTGATTCTGCCATGCAAATTACTTCTCAGTGGACATAATTGTTTAAAATATTTCAACTGATAAGGATAGGAAAGCAATGCAGCATTAAATGAGAAGGGAGAAGTTAAAGCTTGGAAAGAACTGGGACCACATATTAAGGGATATCACTAGCAATGGGTCAAAAGTATTGTTTTCATAGGGAGCTAGAAGAGTCAATAGTACTAGTGTTAGGGCAGACATGTGGCAGCACTAACCAAGACCTAAAGTAGGGGAATGATGCAAAAAGGAATAGTCTCTCTTGGTCTCTCAGAGCTGCCAGTCATGCAGCCTTTTAATTTTTTTTCTTTTAAATCAGTCACTCCCAGCAGAATCAGATCGTATTAGTTTTTCTCACTGAATCTCAGGCACAAAATCAGATTTCTTAATTTTTTTTGCTCTGTAATGCTCTGTCTCACCTTTTTCTATCATTCCATCATATAAAGACTATGGACTTATGCACCCAGAGGAATTTTTTCACAGAAACAATGAAAGTTGGGGCACAGATTGGGAAGGTCCTTGCTCAATTTGGATTGAGAAAGGAGAGTATAAATCCCACCCCATTAACCAATGATCTGTACATGATCTAACCAATGATCTGTCACTAATTTAAAATCCACACTTAGGATTTTAAATTATTTGATGATTTTAAATTATTTTAAATTATTTGATGGATTTGGTGTTTCTAATATAGAAGCAATGGATTTTGAGTCTTCATAGAAAAATATCATAATGCATTTTAGCTATCTGAAGAACTGACTCAAAATTATGATAGGAGCAAAATTCAAATTATAAATAATAAATATTATTACTTTACATCAAAAAATTTTTTCCCTTAAAAATGGATTGGAGAGGACAGATGCCATCATAATAACTAGAATGAGTAATTCTGGTCATTTCTTTTATTGTAGTAGAATAGAGAAAAGAGAAGTTGAAGTTGCATAGGGATGTTAAAATAAATATGATTTAAATCCATTGGATGTGAGGAAAACTTGTACACTTGATTATAATAATGGTACTATTAGCTGAGAAAGAAAAAAAACAAGCACGGAGACGAGGTTGTTAGGGAAAAAGATTATGAGTAAAATGTTTACAGATTGAGGTTGAGATAACCAAGTAGAAACTCTTGGAAATCAGTTTGCTAAATATGTCTACAAATAAAAGAAGTTACTGGACTAAGGGCTTACAATTTAGAGTAACAAAATGTAAAACTATAACTGAACACATATGATGTCACACAAAGTATGAAAGAATCAGGAAAGATAGTGAACAGAGATGTTTTGTATGTGTGTGTGTGTGTGTGTGTGTGTGTGTCAGTCTAATAGGAAAAAAAAAAATCACTGAGGAAAAATGGCCTAAGAAAGTAAGAGGGTTTCCTGCCTGCCTGTGACCATGCAGGTGTTTCTTTTTACAAACCTTTTACATTTGCAAAACAGGAGCGGCAGCTCTCCTGCCCACCTATAACTATGCAGGTGCCTCTTTTTCTCCTTTCCCTAATAAACCTATCCTTAAAATAAATAAATAAACAAAGTAGGGGAATAGAGGTTTGCGTGGTTATATATAGATCAAAGAATGAGGACATGTCAAAGAATTAGTGGTCATATTGTAGAATATTGCTCATCTCTTTCTCTCATTCTCACCCCCCACTTCTCTCTCAGTTGTAGGTTCCCTGTGCACAGGGTTTGGTTTTATCTAATTCCACACATCTTACAAAGTTTAAAATGGCACTGGCTACATAGTTAATATATTACTATATAGTTGATCAACAAATAACTGTCAAATACATGAAGGTATAGACAAATATTATCCTACTAGCTAGGAAAATAATTTGAAAAAGTATTTTCTCTTTTTGTCCTTTATTTAAAAGGATGTTATGTTTCTGACCTCCCTTTTAGTTCAAGGCATGATGTCCAATAATTAAGCAGTTGGAGACAAGAGTGAGATGTTTTCTGTGCCATTCATAAGAAACTGCCAACAACTGGATTCAGCATTTCCTTCCAGTGGAACCCTCAGAAGCTGCAAAGACTGATTTGCTGAGTGGCACGTGACACTGAGCACACTATCTGGTAATAAAGGGGTCACGATGAGGTAAAATCCTTTGCCAGTGTGTGTGTTGAACTCCAACCCAGAAGACCACTTTCCCACTGAGCTAAAGCTGATCTTGGAATAATAGAAGACAGAGACTTCAGCCACCCTCAATTATTCCAGCAAGGTTCTGTTCTGTAATAGGTGGTAGTAATTCAGTTGTAATTGAACAAGACCTGATATATTATTTCCTAATGAACTCAAGTGAAGTCATCTCCCATTTCTTCCCAGTGCCTCTAATTAGGCAATAAGGACTATTTCTTGAGCAATAATGATCACTTTGCTGGGCTAGTGATGAGGGATTACAGAGCACACGGGGAGGCTTGATGGCCCAGAGTGAGAGACAGGTAGGCGGCAATTCTGAATGGAGCGTCCTCCATTCCTCTTGCCATCTGCTCCCAAATTACCTAGGTGGCAAGCACTGATGAGGAACAAATTGAATTGAAGCTAGAAAAAGATGTTTAAAGTCATCAGTCACCAGCCCAGCAGTTTAAATCAGAGCTTTATGTGTGTGGGTTCTTTGTATAATTATTCTCGTGCTTAATTTCCCAGATTTTTATATCCATTCTCTTGTTGAATCCTCAGGGAACTCAAAGGGATTAGATTAGCTGATTTTTATTTTTCCTGTCTCATGCATGAAGAGATCAGATTGCAATCTTTGGGGTAGTATACTCAAAATGGGAAGGTTACAGCATCCACAGCTGTCTACAACTGAATCCTTCCATTGAGTCCACTCTAAAACTGTTTCGATTACATTTGATTTCCTGTGATATCAATCAGTAGAAGTGGTGTCCTTATTGCCTGGCACATTAGGTGAGGGGAAAAAAAAAACTGTTATCTCTTTACCTCCCTTCAGTTCATCTAAGGCAGGTGTAGACAAAAAGACTTTCTGTCCTCCATCTGTTTTTGTAATCTATGGTGAAAAACTGTACACTTCTGTGGTATAACCTTCTGATTCTGAATTCTATGGGAGCCACTTTACAACTTTAGGTTATAAGTAACTGAGAACAAAAAAATAATTTGAGTCTATAGATATCCACTAAATTCCATCCATGGAGGGACAATCCTCCTTTCCCTCCTGAGAAACACCAGTTTTCCTCCATTTGTATACTCATTTCAATATCTGTAATATACAAATGTGTCTCTTCACTGACTTCTGACTTCTCCTTTGAATTGGCAGTAACATCTATTTGTTTTCTAATACAAGTTAAAATATATGTATTTAATCCATATTTATTTTGTATCTCTATGATAAATATTTTACCCCTTTATCTGTTAATAATAAATTTAGTTTTACTGGCTTACCTATTACTGATGGCTTGTTTTACACTTAGAATAGCAGAGTTGAGTAGTTTCAATAAAGACAGTATGGCCCACATGCAAAATATACTTACTTTCTGACCCTTTACATAAAAAGTTTATAGATCCTTATCTGAAACATAGATATCCAGCCAATCCCCATGCAACAGAAGGAATAATTTTTCGTTTTTTCCCCAACATGTTCAGGCATTAGGAGGGTGGCAAAAATAAGAACCAGTGTAGTAATCTCTCACTTTTCCCTAAACTGCTAAAGTTGCTATTTTGGAACATGAGATCTGGTTTTGGACTGGATGTTGGGAAACTTGTTATGCTTAGCTGTGGGGCATTTAGCAAATTTTCCTATTTCTGGGTTTCAGCTTTTTCATATGCAAAATGGATGTAAAAATTTTGCCTCCTCTTAAATTTCTTTTTATGTCTATCCTTTTAAAGATTACCAAGACTGATTTTTTGTTTCCTCCTGGTTAAAGTTATTTTTTGGAGGCAAATCAGAATAAATCAGATCAGATCAGTCTGTCCTGAAACAGATGGAAAGGAACCTGTATTTAGAGCTTATTATAAAATGATCATACTGGGTTATAAAAATCATCTGCTTGCAACCTGTTCCCACCTTAGAATGACAGACATCAAGTTGAAAGGTGGCAGTGGTGTTGTTGAAAATGAAGTGCAAAGGGGCCTGGGCTGGACTTCGGAGATCTTGGCAAGAAAATATTAATCTGAGTTTTACTTGCAATTAAATGGCCAAAAAAATGCTGCAGTCCATCATTTCAACTTACCCATGTCTGATAATCAGTGTATAATCATTACCTTATGAGTTCAAACTCTGAGGTCAGAGAACTTTATTTTGGGATCCATCTATTTTCACCCTGGTTTGTCTTTCCTCAGCTGATCTCCCCTCTCAAGTCTCAGCACCAATATTCTCAGGCTGCATTTTGAGCTGCAGCCATCTCTGGCTTCCCCTGAAGTTCTTGATTCAATCCTCTGTTTTACAGATGAGCAGACTAAATGCTGAGAGAGGTTAAGTAATTTCCCAGATCACATTGTTAATAAGTGGCAGAGGAGAGATTCACACACTGGCAGTCATGCCTCGAAGTGCATACTGTTAACAACCAGGCTGTGTTTCCTCTGGAAAATTGACAGACCAATTATGAAAGTTGATCTTGGAAGAATTCCCCCATTTCAGCAATAAACACACACACAAAGTGTGTGTGTGTGTATACATAAATATATATACAAATATTCATGCTCACTGATGGATCATACTCAAATGTTCCATCAGTTTGAAATTACAGATAGGACCTTATGGGCTGGGCAATTATGGAAATCAGAGTATTATTTAAAAATATATATCGAATAGAGTAGATCAATACAGAAAGCATGTTTACTGTACAGAAGAGGTCCTTGGAGTTTTATTTTTGATTGTCTCAAATGTGAAATCTCAGCAAGCACTAAAGGCCATTGGGCCTGTAGCACTTAGAAAAATCAATGCTTGTTGTCTTCTACCTGGATGGGTATTTATAGTTAATTTACCCTGAGTCTCCCTCAGGGGACAATGAGTCTCAGATTCTTATTTGTTATGAATTTGAATACGTTGCTTAACCTTTCTAAACTTGAATTTTCTCATCTCTAAAATGTGTCAGTAAGATCTACCCCACAAGACTGTTGTGAAGCTTTAAAAAGAATATGCTTTTACTTTGTCCCTCACTGCTCATTTCTGGGATTGTCTTCCTTACTGATTTGCTCTCTCCCTTTCACCCACTCTTCCTTCTAACTTTTGTTAATTTCCTCTTTTGACTTAGTAAAAAAAATTACATCCGTTAATAAAGAGAAAACAGGTACAGATTTCCAGTGTTTTGTTAAACAATCTATATCTATCTATCTATCTTATCTATCTATCTATCTATGTTTGTACTGTATCTATGATCATTAACTAGAGATTAAAAGCAAAACATGATATGAAAATTCTCATGCTTATTTTTTGATCAAAATTGTCTTGTTTTAAATTATGAGAGCCTGTAGGAAGACTCAGAAACATAAAACACTTTTGTTCCTTTCTTCTTAAAAAGGAGGGACCCCAAATTCCTTGGTCCCTTCATGACTGTGTGCATAGTTCTTTAAATCACTGAAGTTATAGTTTCACTGAAGTTGTAGCTATTTTCAAGACACTATATTTTCAACAGAGTACACATTTCTTACTATTGAATTTCTGCTTTAGAAATGAAATTCCAAATATGAGTTTTTAAGAACATGATGATTAGTTTACAGGCAGATTGATGCTAAGTAGATACTGCTATTTTGTTAAGGATTTTGTTATTATTCACTATGAGTTCTGGCACTTCATCCCTTCCTTATTGACGTCAATATTGCCTGGGGAGAGCTGCTGGGAAACCCCGTATCTTCCTGGAGCTTCACCCTTTTACCATGCATTATGAATAATTGAATCAATTATTCAAGACTGGATTTATGTTTCATCAAAGCAAACACGCTGACCCCATCACTAATCATCAGAACATCTTTATGAAAGCCTCAGTTGCTGACCCAGCCAAATAATGACCCTCAAAGTTTGGGTTTATTTCAAGAACAAGTGAAGATCCACAAGATCGATTTTGAACTTATGTGAGCTGAGCTGGGCTCACCTTAAGCTCTGAACATTCTGTCCTGCTTTTGAAAAATCCATAGATTCCCCATAGTGTGATACCATCTTAAGATCCTATCTCCACAGTCACATTCTGATGCAGTGGGTATTAAGGCTTCAAATGTGAACTTTTTGAGGCGGGGAGGGCACAATTCAGTCCTAACAGCAGGATTCATAGTTACTGATTGATAATATGCTCCAACTACAGAGTTATGAGGTTAACCTATCCCCAGACAAATAATTTTCTATTTTTCTCAAATCTATCAAAATATCTCAGATACATTCTAGTCTTTTCTTTTTTGTTGAAACATCATTGCATTGTAACATCATATAAGATTCAACTGTTGATTTTTGAGAACATGTCTATATACTATATCAAATTCACTGCTAAAAGTCCAAATCTATCCTTCACCCCTGTTTCCTTTTTCCCAGTTTACCTACTTACCTTCCCCTTTCCCTCTGGTAACCACTAATTGGTCTTACAGTCCAAAAATTTATTTTTGTTTTATTTAGTTCATATTAGATATGAGCGAAATCATACGGCAGTTTTTTTTATTACTACCTGACTTACTTCACCAGTTATAATTCCCTATAAGCCCATCCAGGTTGTTGCAAGTGACAGAATTTCATCTTTTTTATAGAGGAATAGTATTCTATTTTCTGTCTGTGGGTATATATGCATATGTGTGTATGTGTGTGACATCAAAGAGACATCAAACCATTGCGTGGTAAGTATTATGCTGACAATTGTTAAAACTAAGCATTGCTGGTGGAGCACAGGTTAAAGCCTCAGCACTGTCAGGCGACTGTGGCATGGGTTCCATCTCTGGCCAGGGAGCTGACCCTCATGGTGCAGCAGACCTCACCTGTCTCACCCGCTGCTCCCCTCAGCAGTGTATTTCAGTAGATCTGCCTGTTCTGCTCCCCACTCTGTCTCTGGTGAATTCCCTCACCCCCTGCCCCCCGCCAACATATCTGGCCTGCACCCTGTTTCTTATATGCATAATAAATGAACAAATCTTTAAAAAAAAACACAACAGAGAATTGAATAGAGTTCATTAAATTATTTTCTCTATCTTTGCTTCAATATCCTCACCATTTTTAAAAGTTTCTTTTTTCAAAAAGTTTTCAAAAAGAACTTTGACATCACTTCTCAATTAACAAATCATATGAATCTATTAAGTCAGTTTTACCTTGAAATTTGATTCTAAGTAAAGAAACTGACATCTGCTGTGTGCTTTCTTATAACCCTGTCATTATTTAAGGCTTATAACCAATACATTAATATTTATACTTTTTCACTCTCTTCCCTATTTATATGAACTCTCTTTTTCTTTAAGATCTGAGGAATATATATTAAACCAATGATACTCATTCAGTGTGTTCACTCATCTAGTTCAACACTGTTTCTTATATTTTAAGTATCTGTTCCATTTAAGCA
Source organism: Scalopus aquaticus (assembly GCA_004024925.1). Lineage (NCBI taxonomy): Eukaryota > Metazoa > Chordata > Mammalia > Eulipotyphla > Talpidae > Scalopus > Scalopus aquaticus. The sequence continues at coordinate 27,683 of PVIJ01015857.1, forward strand.
GAAAAACTGTCACTAAATTTCTTAAGACAATTACTGGGAGAAGAGTCTACTTTTGGAAAGTATTCCTTCCTTTTGAGTGCAAAGGAATTTTCTACTATCATGAAGTCCCTGATTCCCTGAATTAGCAAGTTTGGGAAGTAAGAATGTAGGGGTATGTATGCATGTATGTACGTATGTATGTATATATTTGCAGTTGAAAGAAATCTTGGCATAAGTTCTGCTCTCTACCATTTATTTACTTATTTATCCACTGAATAACTATATTGACAAGCACTTTTCTAGACACTGGAAATTCAACAGGGGGAAAAACACATACCAGTGCCTGCTCTATTATAATGTGTGAGGAGAGGGGGAAGAAAAAATAATTAGACAGATAATTAAAATAAATGACATCTTAAATGCTAATAGAGCTATGGGGAGATATAAAGATAGAAGGGGGAAGGGGTGACTGAGGAGACAGAAAGACTACTTTACTAGTGAGAAGAGTATCATTGTTTGTGACATTTGAGCAGAGACCTGAAAGATGTTAGAATGAATTATGTGGACACAATTATGTCTTTCACAAGCAGCAGGACAAGTTTCAGACAGAGAAGTGGTCTGATCAAGAAAAAGAAAAGAGTAGATCTTGACTGGAGTAATGGGAGGCAAGCAAGAAATCAGCAGGACAAATAATCTAAAATTCCTGTTTGAATCAGATGGGAAACTTCTGACTACTTTTAAACAGAGAGATGTCTTATTCTACTTTGGAAAATGATATATTCCAAGGCTGTGAGATTCGGAAGTAGGATACAAACAAATTATGAACACATAACTAAGAAAGATTTCACTAAATAATTTGAGGTGACCAGATTAATGAAAAAATTGGGGTGATTTGTTACAGTAAGCATGGTGAAAGTCTGTTGGGTATATGTGACAGGTATTACTGTTAATTAAATACCCTACAACATAATTTGTTCTCAGTTAATTCCAAAATGGAAGAAGACATCCAAGATTTCAAGCTGTGACTCTTATCTCACAGATCTCAACATAATACTCCTACTCAGATTTCCCTATCCAGTACCTCAAGGGTGTATAATAGAGTGCCTAGTTTTATGCTCTAAATAAATGTAATATAAGTATATATATATAGGACCTACTATAATTTGTAAGTAATTATATGAGGAAACTAACATTTGATATGATTTCCTCTTTTGGCTATCTGAATACCAGATCTTTGTTAGAACCCATCTAACACATCTGTTTGTGGGAAATTTTAATATTTTGTAACAGATGAAATATAAAAGGAAATATCAAGGTAATACTTAGCTTCCAACATGAAAAACAGCAAAACATGTAAGTGTCAACTGAGCAAGGGAACCGGCTTGGTATTCTTAAAGCCCTGTATTTAGAATATTGTATCATAAAAAGGTCTGAGCCTCAGAATTCAGCTCACAATGGAGAAAAGATGTCTCCATCCCCTCCCTCTCCCTTTTTCCCATGTAGCAATTGAATCAGCTTTAAGTATCTACAGAGTTTCTCATGTGATTGGTGAAGTACAATTTGCTCTTTCCCAGCTTTGGGAACTGAGTAAAGGATAACAAAGAGTCAAGAATGTGCTGAGGACTTGCCCTGCTACCTGCTTGTGCCTCTGGGAGGAGGCTGTCACTTATAGTCACTTATAGACCTGGAGAGATGCCTCACACAAGTGAATTTGACAACCTGTCATAACCAAGCAGAGAAAGAGAATGATGTTTATTTTCACAGCTGTTATATTTCTTCTGTGGCATGGATGCAGAACAGAAAGACAGCTGGCCTCTCATGAGGTTTGGTATGTCGGGGCAAAGAGCCTACCCAATGAAGGCCAGAGGACCAGATGAAGGAAGGAAGCAAAAGCTCAGGTGATGGGCTGTGAGAACTGAGAACAGTGAACAAGCGCGAAGATGCATGCGTTTCTATAGCACCCATGAGGGCATAAGAATGGACCATGGGTTCACTAATGACAGACTTTAGCACCAGGACCCAGCAGAGTACGGAGCAGCAGGTGGATAAGAGAACAATTCAAGATGATAGACTCCTTTCATCCGCTCGCAAAGACATGAGACTGCCCGAACCACGTATTTCCGCCTCAGTCCTACATATACCATCTTTTAGAGAACATCAGGAGGAAATTATCAGATGGATAATTTTACCCAACAGAAGATTCTTTTTAAGTTAGGCAGTCATAATATGCTTCAAATTACAGTGAACACTTAATTTTTGTCCTAAAACAGTGGGTTGGGGGTACAGGTGAATAATCAAGGTGGTTAACGTCAAAATGAAACAATGACATTGCCTTTGTTCATTCATATTATAGATAAAGGAACTTCACTGTCCTGCCACATATATTTATCTGTGTGATTATTTATTTAATATTTGTTTTCCCATACAAACTCCATGCGAGGAAGATCATGTTACTGTAGTATTCCCAGTACCAAAAATGTCCTCAAGAGGCATAGAATTATTGGATGTGTGATGTATTCATGAATGCATGATGGAATAATTTATAAATTAAAGAAGGCACGCTGAAGGACCATTGATTATATTCCGATATGCAAATGCAGATGTTATCAGATTACAGTGGGGACTGAGAACATGGAGCGGATCATAGCAACACTGCTTTGCCAGAGTACAAGGAAGTGACTCAGAGAACAGGTACCAGAGAACACTCACTCTGTTCTCAAAACACACAAGCCCCAAGGGGGCAACTTCTCAGACTGGGTGAAATAATTGAGGGAAAAAATGTCCTAAGAGTGGCTATGTTTACCAGTTTTGGTTTTTCTACATTATTATTAAAAATAAATTATTTACTACAAGGGAATTAACAACAAATAATGTACAATATTCCTTTTGTCAGGATAGTGAGCAAAGAAACTTGCTGAGCAGCTTCACAATTCATCTGAAAGCTTATTATTTCAGGGAGATTATTTTAGTACCAGTTCTCCAAAGAAATATTCTCAGGAATTAATTCATTCTTTCTAAATTTAAAGCATACTAATTAGACATCCATCAGAGGGAGAGGGGAAAGCCTTCTAAGAAACTAGTGGCTTCAAATATAGCACACATAAATTAACTCAAAAAAATCTCTTCTATAAATGCATCATCTCATCATGTATATATTGAGTGGGCTACATACTTTTTGAATCCTGTGATCTATTTTCCTTGATGTATATGGAACACATGTTAGTTCAAAGCATGTATTTTCATGATATACATATATTATTATTATATTTTTAAGGGGTGTCTATATCTATTATATCTATATCTAATCTATTATATTATATCTATTATATTTATATCTATCTATATCTATCTATAGCTATTATATTATATCTATATATCTAGATATATTATATCTGTTCAGATAGAAATTTTTCTAGGTCTATCCTTCGCTACATGCTATGAAAGTTACAGTAGAACTGGAAGATACTATCTCCATTATTAAAGGATCTGCAGTCTTCTCTAGGAAATGGGTTCACATACACACTACAAACTATAACATAATTAGATGATAAAATTGAGCTGTTTCTATAAATATGTGAGGACTATTAGGATTGACTCAGTGGAAGAACTTCATGTAGGTGAGACTGAAATTGATCTTTGCAGGCAGATTGCCTTGGATGAGAAGTGGGGAAAGAAAGGCAGGCATTCCTGATGTAAACAACCAAACTTAAGACAAAAAGAATTTAAAGACAGAGATTGTAGCATATTATACTGGAGGAACAGAGCATTGGAACCCAGGACAATGAATTTCTAGTCCTCATTTGGCCATCAATTCACTGTGCAGCATTCCAATACCTCTTCAGGAATTGAACCTAAAAAACTCACCACAAAAACACTTAGCAATGTACATAGAAAAATAACTTTGATTATAGAAATCACCAAGATTATGCTCTCAGGGTAGTTTACAAGTATTATAGAGTACTGAAGCTGGGACTCTATGTTTCCCAAACAACAATATCAGAAAGGATCCATTTCCCTTGTTGATAACAAATCATACACCCAATTCCAATAGAGCAGTGGCTATTACATGTGGGGTAAAAAGGGATTGCTCATATGACAATTAAAATGCATAGTAAGGAATATAATTCCCCATAGGCCAGTGGAGTTCAGAGAATTCAAATGAAGTAAGGTGGTTTCAAAGGCAAGATCTAGTGATGTCCTTGAGGTCTGACCATATTTTACTGATGCCCAAAATCTTAAGTCACTAATAGTATCCCACATGTGTATAAAATGTCAAACTTCTCAAAATATAACTTAACTTTTAACTCTTATTCTTTTGTGTAAATTATTATTTATATTGACAGGAAAAAACAGACACACAGATGTCAAGTGATTTTTCTAAGTTTAGACAGTGCGAGGGCAGCAACACCCAACCTGAAACTTACATCCATTCATATTACACTTCTCTACCATTGTGCTTGTGTTGTTTCTTGATCTTTCCACAGATGCCTTTGCAGATTATTTTTAAGGGGTGTCTATTTATATGGCAGCTCTAGTAGTGCTCTGGTATATAGTTACAACTGACTCTCTTGAAAAAAAGTGTCAAGTAGATTGATAGCATTTGCTGGTTTCAGTGATATAAATATTCCAATCATGACTGATGTTAAGACACCAATGTAATGTCAATGAAATCACTGAAAGACAACACCAGTTGGCTCCGGCTTCCCTTATTATATCTATTAGTTTTGTTCCATATAAACTGATAGGATTCACCAGGGCTGAAAAAAGCAATTATCCTCACCAAGTTTCACTTTGTCCAAGCTTGAGTCCACAGAATTGAGTTATTTTCAACTCATTATAATACTTTAATGAAAGCTTCAGAGAGAAATATAAGAATAATAAAAAAACAGGTGAAGAGGGCTGATGGAAACAAAGAGTTTGACTAAAAGGAAAAGTAAGATTCCTTCCTGGGAATAAGCACCTGCCTTTCTTGTCAAATTACTTTATTACCTTCATCTCCTCAGTTCTGCTTGACCTGAATGCATACATAAAATATATTCCTAACCCTGTGTCCTTTCATGAACTCAGGCGTGTGCGCACACACACGCACACAAGTGCACACACACACGTGCACACACACACACACACAGCATAGACTACTTTGTGAGCCTCTCCAGCATTTTCAAAACTAAAGATAGTGACATCTGTCCTCAGCAACATTAACTTTTCTCTTTCTGTTCCTAATTGGTTAAGAGAGAAAATCAAGATTCCACTTAAATCTTTCCTCCAGTCTCATAATTTGCCAACACATTAGCAGATTCGATTAATTCCATTATCCAATTTTTTGTTGCATTTATGACCAATCACCCTTTCGCTGTTTCTAACTTTTAGCATAGTCTTATTCAATGTAGGCTGTTATAACAAAATATGATAGACTGTGTATTTTTTAAAAAAAAGTAATGTATTTATGAGAGTTCTAGAGTTTGAGAAATGGAAGATCAAGGAGCTGGCCTATTCAATTGCCTGTTCGGGAACCTATTCCTGATTTTCAGTCTTAATCTGCTGTCTCTCTTCTTATAAGGATATTATATCATCATAAGGACGTCCCCCTAACTACCTAACTACCTCCCAAAGTCCCTATCTCCAAATACCATCATATTAGGAATTAAGACTGTAACATATGATTTTTGCAGAAATTAACATTTGGTCCACAAAATATGGTACACATGGTCTTTCATAGCCTGGCCTTTTCTGCTTACCACAATCATTGCTTATTGCTCATGTCTCATATTTCATATTCTGACACCAGACTGGTTATAGTAACCCAATGTATATTTACCCAACATGTGATACTCCTTGGGGCTTATAATACCTGGGACACACATCCACAGCCTTATCTCCTTTGCTGTATAATTACTGCTTTTTTACTATATAAAATCTTCCCTGTATTCCATTCCCTTTCATTGTCCCTAGTGTTGTTCCTCTTTACTCTCATTGCATACATTGCAGATCCTTGAGTTTAGACTTTGAAGAGTTATGTTTCTAGTTTCCCCTACTTAATATTCCTTAAATCCTTAAAGACAGATGCAATATAATAGTTGCTTTTATACTGCTAAGACAAAGCATAGAATTTGGCCTAAAATAGTGAAATGGTATCATTAAAGGATAAAGACATATCTCAACATATGCATTAAAGTTAGAGCAGTTTTATCAGAGCTATTAAGATGGAAGCAATAACCAAGGATCTGACAATTCTGGTTTTCTTTGATCATGTTTGAACTTTATTTTGCCTGAGAGTCCTGAAATATCTCAGTCCTTTCTCAGTATTTGTAAATTAACATTGAATTTGGGGTGATTATGGGGGAAAAAGCAGCGTTGGGAGACAGAACAAATTGTTTAAATCCAGCACATGACTTCTTAGTTCAGGTCTTTGCAGAAAGTATGGAAGATGATATGGCACTGCAACTCAAAGTTATATTATATTCTAGACTTTTAAGAAGGAGGATTACTTGACTTCCTCCTAGGTTCTTAAATATCTTGGACAAAGAACTAAACATACTATTCATAAGAAGATGGCCAATAATGGTGAAAGTGGGGAACCAGAGTTAGAAAGATAGAGGTTAAATTTCTTTGTCTGCCACTTAAAAGAAATGCAACCTTCAGTAAGTCACCAAAACTCTCCAAGACTCAACGTTCTCATTTGTCCGCTGTGGATAGCAATCTCTGCCTCTCAACGTTATTATAATACTTTAGCTAATTCCCACATAATGGTATTGGTTCGGTTGTAGAAAAAAAAATCTGTCTCCGGTCATGTTAGGTAATAAAAGAAATGCTTTGGAAAACTAGAATTCTCATAGAAAAAAACTAGCATTGTAGTAGAAAACTTGGAAAAATCTTCTCCAAGCTAAACCTAGAAAGGACAAAAAGAAGAAGGCACAAGAAACGACCAGGAACTATGTGACCAGAATGCTTGGCAATACAACCTGCATGCCTCTACCTTGGCATTTAGCCAGTAAGAATTCTTTTTTTTTTTAATATATATTTTTATTGTTATTTATGTCTTTTACATTTTGTATTCCCCTTGGGTAGCCCACCAACAATTCACCCATGATCTATCTCCATGGTCCCTTGTGCTCTTTTCTATTCCATTTTGTGCGTTTTTCCTTCCCTCCCTCTGCCTCCCCCCGCCACCCCCCCCAACC
>PVIJ01015858.1:0-34838 GCA_004024925.1 Scalopus aquaticus
GGGGGGGGGGGGGGGGGAGGGTAAGAGATTCACCAGAGACAGAGTGGTTAGCAGAACAGGAGGATCTACTGAAATACACTGCTGAGGGGAGCAGTGGGCAAGACAGGAAAGGTTTGCTGCATTCTGTGGGTTAGCTCCCTGGCCAGGGATAGAACTCAGTGTCACCATGGCTGGCAATAGCTTGATAGCGCTGAGACTTTAACCCCTGCGTTACAAGGGAGGACCCTCAACAAACTCCTTATGAAAAGACAAAAAAAAAGGGGGGGGGGAGAAAAGTCATTACTGAGATAAAACTTGGCAGATGGCTGAGTCATTGCTAATGGTGAGGGATGCTTCATTGATTTATCACTTCTTCATAAGTGATGAGATGCACTCATTTTTCTCATAAACATGTGTAATCCAAACAATTACTATCTGTCTTGTGGTCTAATAGCAATGCAAAATAATATTTTAAGAAATATTAGTCTAACAATCAAGAATAATACACAGGCAATATGAAAAATTTTGGAAGATAGTAGTGGAAGTGGCATTGTTAACCCAATCAAGGGGTACCAGGGACCCATGAAATTACACATTCTAAAACAGGGTGCTTCCATCCACCACAAAAAGACAAAACAGACTCTTAGTGTGAAAGAAATGTATGGAATAAATGTGCAGAGACAGAGAGAGGAAGAAAGGACATTTTTCCCAATAAATCATCCAAAATTACCCATATCTTTGTGGGAAATGGCTAGTCAAATAGGATCAGCCAGAGGCAGTACCACCGAGGCCAAAAAGCTTGCTACAAAAAGCTTGCACCTTCTAGAAAGGAACATCAGGAAAGGAGTTCTGAAGTAAATCCCAGAAAGCTGGGACAAAAGGAGCAAAATCAAAGTACAAATCATGGTAACATTTGCCATTGTCAGCCTCCCCATGTACTTTCCGAGTCCACCTGCCTTGTTTGTTATATATCTCATCTGGCCACTCAGATCCACCCCTAGTTCATCTGCTCAAGAAATCCAGTTTAAGCACTCTGGGACTTGTGGTCCAAGGCAATTACATATAAGTGAGGGTGGCATCTCCCCTAACAGCATCAGCATAGTTCTTAAGTATGTCTGAGTTCCCCATAAAATAGACAACAAGAATAGGAAGATCAGAAAATGACAATGAACCAGAGTCAATAAAATCTCCTTGTATCATCAGTAACAGTGCAAGAAGAAGTAAAGTACAGATAGCTACTGACAACTCTTATCAAGTAAGCACCAGTGGTAGCCCTGAAAAGCTAATATGGTATCCTTGAAAATAAGTACCAATGGTATCTCCTAAAAGCACCAATGTTATCCTGAAAAACCAAACTTTGAGCACTACCTGAAACTGGGAGGACATTTTACAGGATCCATTTCATAAAGGGGCCAGAATATAATGAGGGCTGACACTGCTGAAGCAATCTAGGTATTATACAGTACCTATCTAACAAGGTAAGATAAAGCATCTCACTGAGACATAAGAGAGATGGGACAAAGGAAAGATAAGGTCAAGATAAAAGTGTGTGTGTAGAAAGGAAAGCAAGGGAGACATACTGAAAAGTAGCAGATTATTTATTACTTTGAAAAAACAATGCAAAAAGAAACTTTGGATCATGAATCTAGAAAAGTTAGTCTGGCCTGCCCATCCAACTAAAACTACAGAGAAACTCATTTAAATTAGTAATAGAAAATAAGATTTTTGTTGTATCTTATCCATGTTTTCATAAAAAAAGAGAATAAGCAACCGAAAAATGTTCCTAAGAAACTGAAATTAACAAATCAACACAGAGGGACATAGTTACAAAATAAAACTGTTATTTAATATTTAAAAATCAGATAAACATCTTAAGTCATAGGTATTATTAACAAAATACAAAGTAAAAGATGTTGATTAGAAAAAGCAGTTTTGAAAAGAGTTGACAGGACTTGGATAAGAATTAAGAAGAAAAAGAGAGAAAGAAACAATAGAATTAGGAAGAAAAGAAAAAATACTTTCAAAAATGAAGATAGACTAGAATAAACACAAAAATATATAAACACAGAAAGAAGAAAGAAGAAATGTAAATGATGGGATTGACCAAAAAAGAAAAGAAAAAATACAGAAATATATAAAAAGTACATAACAAAGAATTAGCATAGGAGTTCTTGAAAAAGAAAAACAAAACAACTACTAAATTTTAAAATTCAAGAATACTTTCCTTTAAATAAATGTGTAAGTTTGCAAGAGTATTTTGGCATGACTTGTGTGTGTCTAAGAAAATCAAATATGGTCAAAAGCAAGAAATATTCTAGTAAAACAATTTTATTTTAAATAATAAAAAGAAGGATCATTTGGTCATCTAGGCAAAATGACACTATAACTTATAAAGAAAATAAGATTGTCATCATATTTTTGACAGCAATAATTTATACAAGAGAAATGTTTCATTCCAAAGAAGAAAATCATGAACCATAGCTATTTTTATCCAACCAAGCCTACCTTCAAGTATCAAGACTATAAAAAAAAATTTTTTATGAACAAGCAAGAATTAAGAAGTTATTGCTCCCATTTGTATATCCTGAAAAACCTACTAAAAAAACCTTCATACAACCAGAAAACCGAGAGGGCATAAAATAAGGGTGATCATGAACATTAAATATATATCTTCTTGTAAATCAATGCCATATGATGGTTATTACACATGTAAAGTCTATAATGTAGCTGCAACAGAACTATCAAAAATAGAGTGGAGAGAGGAACACAAGAAACGTTGAATAAACTTTCTGACTTTTTATAGGAATTACTGGTAGTAAAAGAATATTACTTAGCATAAGATCCTGGGAAAGAGTGGAAGGATTAGAAAAGGTTATGAATCAATTTTGCTTATAGTGTGGAATAAATAGGAGATAGTCATAGAGAAAGTATTATAGAATGATGTCAGAAAGAAGAATACTAAATGGAAGGGGAAAAGAAAAATCTAGAGGAAGAGCAGGATGATAATGAGAAAGAGTAAGAAGACGAGGAAAAGAAATAAATAAAACAGATCACACAATAGAACCCTTTATATATGTGGAGATATGTATAATCAAATATAATATGTAACATAATAGAATTAAGTCTAGACTGTCAATTACACTGATAAATATATATAGGTTAACATATCTATTTAAAAGATAGTCATAAATTGCCCAGAAGTCACTATTTAACACTATGGTTATGTAAGTAAGAGACACAATAAAGGAAAGACATTAGAATGATTTAAAGTGAGAGGACAATAATATACAAGGCAACTAGATGAAATGAAGAGGGATCATGAAATTAATAACTGTGTAGAATTCAGTTCAGAATTAAATGGCACAAACAACACTTTTAATGCCTAAGCTACAGTTCAAAATGAAGAAAAAAAGCAGAAACAATATCTTCACAATATATCTGGAGAAGCAGACCAAACACTAATAAAAGAAAAGTCACTCCTTCAAAAGTAGATCAAGTGAACCTAAAAAAGGTACTGAAGACCTAAACAACCAAATCAATGAGTCTGATAGATAAATACAAAGCTCAAACCTATTAATAGAGAATACATCTTACTCTTAAAAAATACTATCAACAAATTTGAAAATATAGAAATAATACAAATAGTATTTGGTGGCTATTAATAAATCTATAAATTAATAATAGAAGAATTGTATATTTCTCCACCTAGATGCAGAAGAAAAAAACACATTTTCAATTCTTAAAAGGGAATTTCAAAGTCAAAGTGAAGAACATTTGAAAAACAAAGGTGATGAAAATATTATGTAAGATTTTGGAGACATAGCTAATACAATTGTCCTTGAAACTTTTATTATTTTAGATAATTATATCAATAAAATTGATGAAGAAAATGAAGCTCCCACTTCAAAATTTAGTAATGACTAATCCAAAGCAAAGTACAACTATCTGATAAATGTAAATTTGCCATTAGTTAGGTAAAAACAAAAATTAACAAGTCAGAAAATAAAAAAACAGTAGAATCAAGAAAACAATGAAATAAAAATATTAACTAAACTAAGTAAAAATAAAAGGAAGAAATACACATTACCTAAAATTAGACATTGTGGGGGAATATATTCATAAGAAGAGAGTAATTTAAACAACCAAAAAAAAAAACACATTAAAAAACGGGCAGAGGATCTCAATAGACATTTCTCCAAAGACATACAGATGGCCAGTAGGCACATGAAAAGATGTTTATCATATCTTATTATTAGGGAAATTCAAGTCAAACCAACAATAAGATGTCACCTCACACGGTGAGAATGGCTATTATACAAAAGACAAGAAACAACAAATGTAAAAGATGTGGAGTAAAAGGAAGCCTTGTACACTGTTGGTAGGAATGAAAAGAAGAAAGAAAATACCTCAAAAAAAAAAAAATAGAAGCTCCTTATGATCCCATTTCTGTATATGTTTACCCAAAGATCCAAAGAGATGTATGTGTCCCCATGTTTACTGCAGCGTTATTAACAATGGTCAAGAGTTGGAAACACCTAAATGCCCATCAACAGATGACTGGATAAAGAAAATGTAGCTACATTTCTTTACTACACTTCTGTGTTAAAAATTTAAAAGAAGATCAAATCCGGCCATTTGCAACAACATGGATATAGTAATATGTTTGTGAAATTAGACAGAAGACAAACACTGTATGATTTCACTCACATGTGGTACATAATGAAACAAACCAAAGAAATGAACTAAACAAAACAAAAATAAATATTCACACTATAAGACCAATTAGTGATTAGTGATTAAGACCAATTTATGGCCAGAAGGGGGAAAAAGAGGGTTCAATAAGGTAAAAAGGGAACAATTGTAAGGTGAAGGATAGATTTAGACTTTTAGTGGTGAGCTTAGTGTATGTACAGATTTTGATTTATAACAATGCACACCTGACACTCATATATAATAATACATGTTACTTTAGTAAAAAATAAATTGAGAAAGAAGAGATTCATTGGAGGAGGTTTTTCAACTAAGCACATAAAAAATAACCATACAAATGTCAGTCTTCAAGCAAGAAAGATCAGGAAAGAAAGGAATCTTTGCAAATAGGCTTTATAGACAATCCTTGCAATAACCAATACATATCCTACAGAATGGAGGAGACTTAGACAAATGAATAAGCTTTAATATTTCATCCTGTTATGAGAGCAGTGTTCAAGTGTATGGCATCAGTTTCTACTAAATACTTACTTTTCAAAGTCTGTTTATAACATGGTTTCAACTTTATCAAGTTAATGTCTACTTAATTTTGATTTTCCATTTGATTTTCACAGAGACATGATATGCTAAGCAAACATACATTAACATTCAGATTTCCTCTATTCTTGTTCATGTGACAGTTTTTCTCTTCTAACTTTAACACAGCTATCTTGATTTGCCAAAATTGAATACACTCTCAAAGGTGGATATACTGTGGATGTGTTGATAAAAATCAAGATTTTAGACTGTGAAATTGACCAGTCAGTCAGCAAAAAGTTGGGTGTCTACCAAATGTGACAATGTTCAGAGAAGTTCTGAGGGACATATCAAAGAACAAAGCAGACAAAATTCCTACCTCAGATTGTAGCTCAGATTCTAGTGGTAATTTATGGCCATCTGTAAGGTATCTTCCTGACAGCTTGCTGGTCTTTCTTTTGTCCAGCATGCTCAGATCTAATTAAAATAACTGCCTTTCCACTGAGAAACATCTATGCCTAGATAACTTCAGGAGGAGGTATGCCATTTCTATCTCATTTTAAGGAATACCTTATTAGCATTTAAAGCAGTCAGTGTCTCCCAAAGTTTGCATTTTTCTTGTTTCCAGGAGGTTTGTTTGTTTTTTTTTTTTTCGTGGAAATTAAAATTCCCTGTCATATATTCTGAAATCACTCTCTCTTTCCAATTAAAACCATCATCTCTCTATAGAATTAAACATTCAGCTCTGAAAGCATTGTTAAATTCTTCCTCTTCATCTCTTTTAGTGATAACTTGGCTTCTTTATGTAGCAATATTTGTCCAAAAACTCATTTTGGAATTTTGTACAAAGAGAAGAAAGCATAACTTTTAACGGGAAATACTTAGTTCTGGGACTTTTTTGCACATGGAGAACTCTTTCTAAAATTAGGAGTATCAAAGCATGTGCTCATGGCTGGGATATGTGAAGTATCAGTCTTTTAAATGGCATCAACAGAGTAAATATCAAAAGTATCTTCATTTCAGACCTCCACATGAGCACAAAATCCTTACAGAAAGTCAGCAACTTGCTAATTATATTACATGATAGTTTAGAACCTACAGGCACTGATTAAACATTTTAAATGAAGTCTAAATTGGGTAATTGACCTCCTGTATACCCATGTATTATGAAATAGTCCCAGAAAAGTGGCAATATTGTTTTGTTTTTGTGTTTAGTATCTGCTTTTTCTTTTTCCAATTCCTGCCTAATTTTTCCCCCATTTTTTCCTCCTGTCTCTTACATTCTTATTGTCTTCATCTAGTCTGGGCCTTTATCATCTCTTTCCTAGATCACTGCAATCATTTCCCAACACAGTTTTTTTAAAAAAGATTTATTTATTCATGCATACAAGAACTGGGGCATAGGCCAGAGATGTGGAGGGCTGAGAGGGTTCACCAGAGACAGAGTGGGGAGCAGAACAGGTAGATGGACTGAAATACACTGCTGAGGGGAGCAGTGGGTGAGACAGGAGAGGTCTGCTGTGCCATGTGGGAAACTCCCTGGCCGGGGATCGAACTCTGCTGCAGTGGCTCTGGATAGCTTTAGTGCTACAACTCAACCAGTTGCACCACTAGGGAGGCCCTCCCAACACAGTTTTACTCAGATGACTAATGGATTGTTTTGCGGTAAAGATAGAAATTGAGAGTAATCATTTAGAAATTATCATAGCATTTTGACTTTTTTTTCATTCCCAGTATGTAATGTTTGGATTTGTCTCATTGAATAACTTGTGGATCATTTCGAGTGTCGCTGCACTCTTATGGTGGCTGTCTTAGGGCACAAGCAGAGTTCTAGTAGCAGGCAGTGTGACCACATATTTGTCTGTGGCCAATTAGAAATCAAAAACAAAATGAATAAACAAACTTGTTCAAACAAAATGGCTTGAAAAGAACTAACCTAACAGTTCATTCTTCATGTTCTGTTCAAAATCTATCTACCGGTCAGTACAAAACAAATCACAACCCCCTTCACGTGCCATGGAAGTTACTCCATTACCTTTTCTTTCTTCAGCCTGTTCATTCATTCTCTCTCACACACACTGTAAACAACAAAAATGCTGAATTGCGTGTGCGCCATGGCAAAGTCATATGCTGTTTACACTTTAAAGTTTTTGCTCAAATTATGTCTCCACTAGTATGAAACCTCTAAACTCTTAGACTAGTTTTATTATACCTCCTCTCCTCTTATAATATCTCAGCATATGTGCTTATTATTACATATGCCTCATTGGAGCATCACTATTTATCTATCTTTCTCCCTCATGAAAAGGTGAACTCTTTCAGAGAGGTACTATGTCCTATTCATCACTATAAAACCCCTGGTTGTCAGTCAAAATTCAATACAATGTCGTTAACAAATGTTTAATTTATATTAGGCAAGAATCAAGATTCCTGTGCTTGAGCTTTACCTTTGTATTAAGCATAAACTTTCCCTTGGGTAAGCTTGCAAGTTTAATTTTCTGTGCAGGAATGTATTCCAATGCAAAGACAGGGATTGAATTCAATGATTTCTAGTATGTCAATAAAATTTGAGGCTCTATAGTTTGAGAATTTTTATACACTTTTAAGCTATAAAATATTTCATTCTTTCTTTAGACCTTTCCTAATCCCTTGGACCTGCAGAACCATTTAACTAGTGGAGAAATCTTCAATTATTATTTATAGAAGTCTTTCAATCATATTAACTCTGCCTTTCAGTATCATTGTTTTCCCTTAAGAGTTCATCTTATACATACACTCAACTCAATGTAATAATGAATTATTAATGAAATTCCTTTCCAAATGAACATTACAAGAATTTGGATAAGCTTTAAAAATATTGGGAATTTTACAATCCTTTTTGTTTTAAAAGCCACACAGGTAGTAAACCTATATTAGACTTTTAATAGAAATTCTAGCAGTTTGAGGAGCAGTGAAATATATACATATAAAATGAAAAGGCTTCCACATAGATATACAGAGTAATGTAAGTGATAGGCCAATTAAAATTATAAATGTGTTGGGAGCAATGCATGAGACCACCTCCCTTTTCCTCCTCATCCCTCTGCACCACACACACTCAGAGAAACCTTCACCTTCCTTCTCTACCAGTGACCACCCAGAAACAGTAATGGCTACCCTAAGGGTAATTCAGTAACATGACACATTCAAGTACTCTGGGTCAGACACAGTGTAAGATCATTATTCAGTACCCACATACATTAAATTTTTAAAGCACTCTTTGGGTTTGGTCCAAGAATTATCTCATCAACACTTAACACCAGCCACAGATGAAGCCACAGATGAAGCAGGAGGGTGAAATATCACACTGAAACATGAACAAATGGAGAGACTGAATAGAGACAGGGAAGAGAAAAGGATTTCGTAACTACTCAGTGGCCACAATGAATCGCTCAGTCTGCACACTCAGTGAATCCACGTGCCTTGGAAGCCCAGTTGATGAATGTATCTCCACAAGAACTTTCAGCCTTTGGTTAGCAGAAACAGAATTTGGGGTTTATGAATATGAAAATAGAAGGGGATTAGAGGAAGTCATTAAGAGAACACCTAAAGCTACTTGAGTAAAAGGAATAGGATAAAGAATGTAGAACAGGCCTGACTGTAACACTAGGTAACTGTGCTTTCTGAGAAGGAAGGCAGGAAAATTTTGTTTCAAGACTTTCAGGATTTTAAGGTTATAACAGAAACAGCTTACCTGGGATGACTTTTTGCTATGGAAATATAACCAATAGGAGAGAATAAAAAAGTTGGGGCACACTCAAAGCATATAATATGGTGTTCTTTTTAAAAGGAACTTCAAAGGATAAACACATCATTTTACTCAAAATTTCTCATTAGAAAAAATTACGTATGAACTAGAAAGAATTTTGAAAATCCAATTACAATTAAAACTGTTAGAAATGTTATAATAAGGAGGCAATAATTGTTGTGAAAAGACATAACTTTATATTGAGTCAGGAAAATTAAAGCAAGTGGCACTTTCCCTAAAATAATGAGGATGAATCACCCATTGAAAAATGAGAACAAATTTTTGTTGTTGTTTGTTTCAAGTTCTGAAAGTTACCAATGGAAGCAAGATGGACAGGAAAAGGATAGATGGAAGAGAAAAATATGTATGTATGTGCAAAAGAGAATTAGCTTAGCATAGCTAGAGTATAGATGACCAGATGAAAAGTACCTTAAGTTGAGTCTTCAGATGAAGACAGAGAAGCTGGCCAGATCAGGAAAGCCTTATGACAGTGGCCAAATATTTCTCAAGGAGACTGGGGCAGTTTTGAGAATGAGAGAAGTCACTATTCATAATTATGCCAGGACATTGGCATCATAATATTTAGAAAGGTTTAGAAAGACTTTTAAATAGGCAGATAATCCACTGACATTTGCATTTTTTAAAAAAATCAGGTGTTTTTTTTTAAAGATTTGTTTATTTATGCATACAAGCTGGGGTACAGGCCAGAGGTGTGGGATGGCGAGAGGGTTCACCAGAGACAGAGTGGGGAGCAGAACAGGCAGATAGATGGAGATACAGTGCTGAGGGGAGCAGTGGGTGAGGCAGGAGAGGTCTGCCGTGCCATGTGGGAATCTCCCCGGCTGGGCATCGAACTGGTGTAGCCGCTGCCCACAGCTCCACAGCGCAGCGCTTAACCACTGCACCGCCAGGGAGGCCCCCCTAAAAATCAGTTTTAATGGAGAATAGTTTGGGGAAAAAATAAGATGGGCATGGGAAGATTAGTTGGAAAGTTTTTTTAATTAACATATATAACTGATGATCTTGACTTGAGCTAGAATAGTTTTAGGCCGTTTGGAGTGAAATAGATTTAGAGGAATAGGTATAATTAAGTGTAAATAGATACTCATATTTAGGGGAATAATAATTGGAAATAATGGGATGGAAGGAGTGGGTTGAGGAATAGATGACTCACACAACTGTGTGAAAAATGATTATTCTTATTGTGATTAGGAACATTGGAGGAGAATACTGATTTGGGGAGACAGCAGTAGAAGGTATTAAACTTGTATTATATTAAGTTCAGGGGACCTGGAAAATTTTCAGTTAGAAATATTTACTAGGCAGAAGTTTACCAATATTTTAATTGTTGGGTATAAAAGGCAAGTTTGGCAAAGGGAGCTGAGCAAAAGAAAACAAAAAGATAGGAGAGTGCAATCTTCTGAATGAGATGGCAAGTAAAATAAGGATTAGAAATGTATCATAAGGGCCTCCCTGGTGGCGCAGCGGTTAAGCGCTGCGCTGGGGAGCTGTCGGCAGCGGCGACGTGAGTTCCACGCCTGGCCAGGGAGAATCCCACATGGTGCGGCAGACCTCTCCTGCCTCGCCCACTGCTCCCCTCAGCAGTGTATTTCTGATCTGCCTGTTCTGCTACCCGCTCTGTCTCTGGTGAACCCTCTCGCCGCCCCACGCCTCTGGCCTGTACCCCAGCTTGTATGCATAAATAAAAAATAAATCTTTAAAAAAAAAAAAAAAAGAAATGTATCATGAATTCAGTCAGTCATAAATATGTCATTTAGGTTGCCATGTTCTTTTTTCTTTTCTTTTGCTATACTTTGCTAAATAAACTGCTCTATGGACTTTTTTATGTTTACATTTTTATGCATTGATTTGTCAGAAATTTATTGTGATTTTAATTCTATTAAATGCTAACATAAGCATCACATGCAATTGTACATAATCTACAATAATATAATTATTAAATAAAAAATGAAGCAATCATTAACCCTATTTTGTAAACAAACAAACAAAATAACTTTTGACACCTACGTTTCTCCTTTCCTTTTTTTTTCATTTACTCAACCTGGAATTGCAAATCATATATGTATACACATACATACACACACATACACACACATACACATATATAATAATTATCTACTGTCAATATTTTGTTTCCTCTGCACTCAGTTTTGAATATATGACAGTTATTTAAACATCAGGTCAAGTTCTCTTTCACAAATTATTTCATTTCCTTTTGCTTTCTGAAAGCTGATAGATTTAGACATAAATATAAGCTCCAATTTAAAGTATGAACTAGACAACCAAGTAAATTTGATGTGGTTTTTTTCATCAGTGGAAGGTTTCTAACACAAGTTAGTACTCAGAGAGTATTTATTGTTGCCCTTTCACATTATTTGTCATTTTTAGCTAGTGTTAATATTCATTGTTAGTCCATTTCTATTGTGACCCTCCCAATTCTAGGATTCTGCTTTTGACTGAATCAACTGACCACATAAAAATATTGAAAGGGAGAAGTACCACATTAATGCATTTTCCAAAACCTTGTAAATCTGAGGATGTCTTTATAATAAAATAAAATCATTGGGTCATAATCTGCTCCAGTGTAGAATGTTTAAATATATTTTTTCATTGCCTTATGGAATTTTTATTGTCACAAAGCAGAAATATGAGACTGGTTTGATTTTCTTTCTTTGATAGTGACCTCTTCCTTCTGGATGCTAGCAGAATTCTTTAATCTTAAATTTTAACATTTTTACTGACTTTTTAATATGTACTATTCAGCAGAGTGGTTTTGTTTGAAGATTTTTGCAATCTCTAGGGTTCTAAAACCAGATCTTTTTGTGATCTGGACAGTTATTTTTTTAGCCCTAAAGTGGATTATTGCTTCTAATCTATTTTCATTGTTTTTCACAATAATCTATAATTTTTAACATTACTTTTGTGATTCGCCTTCTAGTGTTTCATCTTCTGCTATATTATTTAATGTAATTTGTTCTCATTTTGTTAATATTTCCAGAGTTTTTCTACATAATTGCCACTTATTCTGAAATAGTATCTGATCATTAATATTTTCAAATTTGATTATATTTTTGCCTTATACTTTATTTTTAAACTTTATTGTGAAAAATAGAAGGTGAAAATTTAGGGAGTTCTTGCCTAATAGCCTCTTATTTTCTATAAAGAAAGAAACAGGTATCTGCAAAAAGTGAAGGTAAACAAGCATGAATAGAGGATTTAGAATATTAGAGAAGTAATGACATCATTCTAGAGGAGAAAGGAAAGGAAATTAACCAAGACAAGAAAAAGAAGAACTGAGCAAAACAGAATATATGGTCAAATCTGAGAACCATAAATTTGTGGGTTTTGCCCTCAGGGAACATAAAATCCATTTGGGGAAAATCAAAAGTACTCAGACCATTACAACCCAAACAATGTACAATGGTACATAATTGTGAATAAGCAATACAGATAAATTTATGACTCAGACTTTTTCCTTTTTTATGATGATCAGACATTCGCATATATACAAGGAAAAACATTTTATTCATCTAGAAGTCTAAAAAGAAAAACAAGCATGATTATATCGCCTTACTAGCTTGTTCATTTTCTGACAAATATTCTCACATTGGGATCGTGAGTACATTCACTTTATTTTAAAATATTAAACTGTAGATTCTGAATTAATTTGTTCCTGCACTCTCAATACCTTTGCTTCAAATTTGCAAATATAAGCATAAGTAAGAAAAAATTACTTCCTAAATATGTAGTTGTTTCAAAATAACACTGTATATCTTTGAGGCTGTGATTACTATCTTATCTCATTTTTTAGTTTACATCTAGTTTATATCTAGAAATGTTACAAAAACTACACAAATGGATCTTAAATTTTGCATATGTACACCAAAATGAGAAAGATTATAAAATATTGCACCATAAAATACCCAAATTTGTATATATATGTAATAAACATATATAATAAGAAGAAAATATATTGTAAGTATATAAACACTATATAGATATGAGGTAAATTTCTATGGTAAACATTAATAATAATGTAATGTTCCTTCCTTGATGCCTTTCAAATGTATTTAAAGACTGCCAGCAAGCATAGACAACTTATTATCTTGCTTTGTTGCACATTAACTTAAGGCAAAATGAAAAGCTTACAGATTTACTGAGTCCTAAGGGGTCAGAAGTCTGGGGAATGAAGAAGTAGGAAGGAATGTCAAAACTAGAATGACATCAAAGGTTTAAGTCTAAAATTGTAGCTCTTCTGGAGTTACACAGCGTTCCAGGTAAAAAGCTTAATATGGAGAAACTAGGATGATGTTCACTAAGAGATTACCTCTAGGCAGGTATTACAGTCTTTAAAGATAATATGGAAAAATTCTTCAATATGTTGTGACAATGCCCTGCACATAAACCATCTGTATTCATCTGCTAGGGATGCTATAACAAAAGCCACAGACTGAATGACTTAAACAGAAACAACAGAAGTTTTCTCACAGTTTTGGAGGTTGGAAGTCCAGGATTAAGGTGCCAGTAAATTCTGTTCCTGGTGCTAGCTCACTTTCTGGCTTGTAGACGACTGCCTTCTTGCTATGTCCTCACATGGCCTTTTCCATTGGATCGGTGCTCTACCCTATGGCCTCATTTAACCGTATTTGCTTGCTTAGAGGCCCCATCACCAAACACAATCACCCTAGGCATTAGCACTTCAATATATGAATGGGGGGAGAGCAAGAGGGAGGAGAGGACACAAACATTCTGTGATAGTACTATCCATGGAATGGAAATCCTGGCAAAACACTTTAATGTTACTTAAAAGTGGGCCCTTCCAAATGAACCATTTTGGATCTTTTTTTAAAAAGTTCTAAGTTTTTAAAACACAGCTTAAAGCAACGTTAGCCTCTTCCCAGTGCTCCAGAAACCTACTTGACTTTCAGTTTTACCCTCCCCTTTCCCAAGACCTGTCAGGAAGGTGGCAGGAGAGGTGGAGAATGGAAAATCCAATCACACAATAAGAGAGCCTCACTCTAATCCTTTTAAATCACTAAAGATATCCTCTAAGCAGGCCAAAAACTTGTTTGCAAAATCTGAATCCTTGTTTCCAAAAATATCAGTTACACTTCTAATTAGAATAAAGGGATTTTGGTTGAATCACTTTCATCTTTGAATTAGTGTTCAAATTAGATCCACTGGAGCATGCAAAAACCTTCTTCTCGTTAAAGATGAACTTAAAATATTTAATATTTAACTTTGCTATTTCCTTATTTGATTTTTAAGTGCTATTGTAATTCATCACACAATAGATAAGTAAATGCATATTTCTGCTTGTCACTCTAGGAAAATAGTCTTCTGCCATGGATCTTTCCAATTTTAATGACTTTATCTTTCCTGATGTTACTATTAAATAATTACCCTAATATTCCACTTGGTGCCTATACCCCACTAATTGACTAGCACTCTTGATTTTTAACCTTCCCTTACGAGAGAGTATTCATGTAGTTTTTTTGAGGTAAGTAATGTACTGGACTATTTTATATTTTCTTTTGTTTAATTTAAGATAAAGCACATTTCTGGAATGGATTATTGCCAAGGAATTGTGTCAAAAGCAAAGTATCTAATAACCTCCTTAATGCCTATGCAACAGCTCGCTACTAAAACACTTGTCCAGGGTATTAAAATGACATACAGTGATGTTCATTGCTCTGGAGGAAAAATCCCTGCCTGCTCTTTTTCCAGAAACTGTTTCGTCTCAGTGCATGCTTGGATTTGCTCCCTTATATGATTTCCATTCCTTGCGCCCAGGCCTCCATCATGTACCATCCATGATCCACCTACTTCTTGTCTTATATACATCAAACAATGCAGAAATCTTTGGAGTATATTATTTTTAAAAACAGGTCTGGTACTTTTTGGCTCTTTTGTAACTGTTATTATTGGAATTTTTACAATTTTATGGAATTCAATGGGACCCTACAATTTCCTTGAGTGTAGGATTTCTTCTTTCCTGTGTTTTCATGCCACAAAACTGAGTTTCAAAGAGAAACACGAGAAACACTCTTCTTTCTGCAAGGAATAAAAGGGGCTCAGCAAATTCCTAATCTAATTAACATCTTTAACAACTCAGACAATAAATTGACTGCAACTGCTCTTGAAGCTCTGTGCCACCTTGTTAAGCTCCTTTCCAAGACTGCTATAAATCAAAGAAGAAATGCTAGGGTCGTTGCACATGTTTGTTGCTTGTTCCAATGTGAAAGACTGATTGCTTTACCAACTGCTCATTTAGACTGGATACTTTTTTAGACTTGTTTAGCATTTCAGTTTTGGAAAAGAGGCCCCTCTAAATGCAAAGGATTACATGTTGACTCCAGTTCCTTAGGCCAAAATCTAATAACCTAGTTACTTAGTTTGTTGTAGATCATGCACATTTTTCAAAGAGAATAATGGTCAAATTAAAACAAAAAAAGGGGGGCACGTTACCCTTCAATATTTGATCAGAAATGATGGCATGCTATTGCAATTCTGTGATTCCTTTTGTTCTTGGAATTTCTGTGAGATATTGTTAGGGAACCCACTTTGTTCTGTGATTGTAATATTGGCATTCCTCTGAAAGTACTGGGTCATCTTTTTATATAAAGATAAGTCAATATTTTGTTTAGAACTCAACCTTCACCCCACTGAGATACAGGCAGAAAGGTAACTCTTGGTTAATCATTTGAATGTAAATTTAGCCCATTTGAACACTTTCCATCTTTCAGATGGGACTATTGTGGTGACTTATTTGAAAGAGTTTTTTTGTCCCTCATCTAGTTCACCTTTAGAGTATCTAAAAGAATCACATATATACATGGTCATTGTCATGGAATTATGACCAAAGTCTTTTTTTTTCTTCTTTAAAGAAATGGCCTTTTATGAACCTCGAATTAAATAATCCTTCCAGGATCGAACTTGACCTGGTATAAAAGACTGTTTTAATGTATAATTAAAAAGAGTTTTAATTATTGTCCCCACACTACTCAATTATCAGGTAATTTAGTTGAAATATTAAGTAAGCCAGCTTTCTTGCATTGTGTCAATAAAGAGTAAGGGAAGTCCTATCTATTCAGATAGGGGAAATAAATAAATTTTAAAAATAAGGAAGTGTGAATGATGATATGCTTGAATAAACATTTTACAACTACTTATTTCAAAAGTATAAAAAAAAAACCAGGATAGTTGATACCCTCATATACTGCTCATGATATTAAAAGATACAATTTTTATGGAAACTAACTTCATAGACTACCTATACAACTAATGCTAATATGCAGAAATCCTATATGTAGTTATCTCTTAAAAGGACATCACAGAGAAGTTTAAAAAAAAGTTATAATTGCTAAAAATTGAAAATCATTATGAAAATGCCTGCTTATTAAGACACACCAACTACATGCATACTATTAAAAAATTTGGAGTATAAATATGGAGCCAACATGAAAAATAGCTAGTGAATTAATGTTAGAGATTAAAAAATAGGATAAAAAATTGTTCATATGTATTTGAAATATACATATGAAAAGGATGGGAAACAATTCTCCAGAATAATGGTAACTGCTATTCCGGTATAATGTTTTATAGATATCTGTCCTTTCTGCTTTCTAAACTGCTTAGGCTATCTTTATTATACCTTGTTCAACCTGCTTTAAAATTTTCACATCCTTATTTACCAGGCCACATTTACCTCTCAGATGTGGTTACTAATTTATCTATTTGAACAGGAGGATTAAAGATAACATAGCATTTTACCAATAGAAAAGTTCATATTGGACTTTGGTTTTGTGCAGAAAAAAATTATAGAGGAAAAAAGAGCTTTGTTTCCCCTTACTTTCACTAGTATTTAGTAACTAACCTCAAAGTAATAGCAAGATGTAAAGAACATAACATAAATATATGCAACTGATGACTCTTTTTACCTAACTACCTTTATTTTTTTCACTGATCATCTCATTCATCTTTATCTCTAGCACAAAATGCTGTGTTTAACACCTTACCAGATACTCACTAACTTATATTATATTAGAATAAGATTGAATTATCAGCATACAGTTAATTTGAAAAACATGCATATTAAAGGTCATAAAAAATAAATCAAGATTTTCAGATTTTCCATCTCAAATTTTATTCAAACATGTGACCTGATGAGATTTGGGAATTGCAGACAACAATAAATTTCTTTATAAAATACAATTCATTGGTCATCACTAAGCAAATTGCTAAGACACTAAATCACTTTATAAATACACACAACAACAACTATGTTTATCTCTAGTTTCCATGATTTGGTTGTCCAAACAAAAGATCCATCTGAACTGTTTTGTTTCTCAACATGTAAACTTGAAGTCTTGAGACTTCCAATTATGCCTAACAAGAGTTCCTAGAGTTATAAAGTACATGAGTAAATTGTTAAATAATCTAATTTAGTAAGGACTTAAATAGCTGAGTTTTTTAAATACTGGCTTGAACAGACACAAAAAGACCACATATTGTACTATTCCATTTATACAGAATGTCTAGAAAAGTCAAATTTGGAGAGACAGAAAGTAGATCAGTGGTTGCCTGAAGCTACTGGGGAGGACAGGAATTAACTGTAAATGGGCACAGGGATCTTATTGGGGCAATGGAAAAGTTCTAAAACAGAATCATGAGGATGGTTATATAACTTGGCAAATTTAATAAAAATTTTCACACACACAAGTGGTTTGAGTGAAATGCTTTCAAATATTATGTTATTTCAGTGATTGTTTGATACAATGTCCTTAGTTTAAGTTTCCTACACACTTTGTCATTTTTCTAACACATACAGGATAACGGAAACAAATTCTGGACATTTACTACACCTTCCTATATTTGCAGATGGGTATATAAATCTTACCACCCAATTTTTACCACTTTCCTAGGAACTCAGATAATGACAGTGACCCAAATATTCTCTGGAAAAATGTGTGAAGGCACAGAAGTCATGTCTCTCTTTATCACAGTTCTATATCCCCAGAACATATCATGGTGCCATGGAACATATCATAGACTGTATATGGTATACAGTCTATGAATATGTGTTGAATGAGTAAGTGGAGAGCTGCATGAATATAAAACTGCACAATTAAGTTACTCTTTCTACAGCATGGTTTCCTATAAATGTAGGCAGGTATAGTAAGTAATTCATAACCTACTACTTATTTTGATACTTTACTATGGTTGTCTAAGATTAACAAAACAATGCAAATATTTTCAAACAAGCATCATTTTATCTATATAGTACTAATATGAAAAATAGTTTTCTTTCCCTCTCAAAAAAAACTGAATATTCCCCTATGGGAGGGGATGAAAAGAGGCACAAGGTTCCTTCTACTTAACCAGAATTCAATGAAAAACCATTTCACAGTCATAGAAAGAATGGGTCATTGCATATTCTGTTTTATTCATATAAACTATGTTGGAAAGACCTTCTTGCTATTCAGCTTTTGGCAATGAACCTTTTTCAGGAATGAATTCAATAAAAGTCAGGGTGCATTAAGGCATTTATAGATCAAACAAAAGTGTTTTGGCATAAAAAAGGAATTAATTCTTTATAACCTGAGTTTGACTTATGATACTCAATTCTACTGGACTAAAGTGATATATTTAACTCTATCACAGAGTGCTAATTTCATAGTCCCTTTCTTTCCTCCAGCTGTTCCTACATAGGTGTTAGAGGTAATTAACTGCCATTTTTCTCAGTAATTCTGAATCTGCAATGAATCAAAAACCTCTGTGTGAGTGATCGTAGAAAGCGGCAACACTTAGTTTATTATGCAGCACATTCTTATTCCAGTTGTTTAATGTTGGGAGCAGTTAGCCCAGAATTTATTATGCATAACTATTAGACTATTGGTCTTTTTCAAAATGTGCCAACTTTATCAATGCATACATACATTCATGCACCCACATACACACACACACACACACACACACACTTACACTGACACACCAAAAACTGCATGTTATTTACTGCAATTGTAGTAGAAAATAGAATTGATTGAGATAGATTTCAGTATTATGTTCAAAATAAGAGCCACTATTTTAAACATAAAATTGTTTCCCATTATTCCAGCCCTTAAAAAGTGGTTTTCTAGTAAGAAAAATAAATGACAGGTTCATGCATGTCCATAAAGTTATAGAAAGAAAGAAGGCATCTTTTCCTTTTAGGTACAGTACCATAGAGAAAATTTTGATTATCACCGTAAATTAGTAATCTGTAACTGTCTCTCAACCAAGATCATTAATAACTGCACCTATCACAAGGAATTCATTTGAAAATTTACTTCTGGAAATAGTTTCATAATTGGAAGCTCATTGCTCAGCTCATTAGCATACTGTCTGGGCAGGCTGCTAGGAAACAGTTGGTAGTTGCTTTCTGTACCTTTGATCCTGTGGCAGAGGTAAGGAGTTCCTACAACCAAGATCCAGCCTCTTATTTGCAATCAAAGCCAGCCCTGGAGGCCAAAAGTGTGTAGTTCAGCAGCCAGAACCACAGAGGACTTGCCATGTGTTTTTCACCTTTGCAATTTCTATTAGCAGAATTTCCACTGGGTGCTATGTTTTCATTTCAAAGGTTGATAATAAGGAGACTGTGCCACAACTTCCACGACCAAAGTCACCAGGTGCCTGAACAGAGCTTTCTTATGGCAGAAGTCACCTCACACTATAGAAATGTGTTCCTTCTTTCTCTTCTGATGAACTGAACTACACCCCCAAAAAATCGCATGGGGCCTAGAAGACAATTTTTCTACACATTGCCCTTTCGGTACATTTGTTAAACGAGCTCCCTGAGTAATTTCCCAACATCTTACCTGATGCTATCTATCTTCCCTACTACACTGGTAGCTCCAAAAGAAAGAGCTGCATTTTTATCTTTTTGTTTTCTACTATATGCACAGTGCTTTTGGGATCAAGTTTAGTGCCTGACAACAAATTGATAGTTGTTGAAAGTCTTTTTAAAAAGTCATAAAATAGATGTGTTTGAATAATCACAGAACTGATATTCTTCAGTCACAGTCACTGGTTGGTTAGGATTCTTGAAATATGCCCAAATAAAGTGAGCCTGATTATGGCTATGTAGCTTTGATGGGATTTTTTATTCTCAACAACTCCCAACGAGTTCTGGAACTTTCAAATAATATGTCTAGTATGAAGACCTATTTAAGAGGTCAATTTATCTGTTTGGCTCATTGTTAAAGAGTTTCTCCTCTCTGAGATTCCTGGGGGCAGTTAAGACTGATTTTCCTTGAATATTCTCCCTAGAGCTGGGTTTTAGGTCTACAGACATTAAATTATCTAGCCAGTGGAAATTTCAGTCTTTTTTATCACTGGTTATACTAAGAGTAAGCCCCCCGTTCTGCAGCTTACATGACCCAACAACTCTTTGAAGCATCATGCTCACATCAATCAGTGGTCCTTACTTTCCTCTCTGAATGACCCCTAGCTATAATAGAAAAACTTCCTGTAAAGTAAACCCCAGATTGAGGAGGTACATTGCTTTGCAGATTTCTCCCTGTCTTCATTTCTGCCCAGGTGAACATTGGCCCTCCAATCTGAGGATTGTTATTCTGAGGATTTATTTGACATTTGCAAAGTACAGCCAGAGTACCCTGCTCTGAATAAAACATAGTAGGCGACATGCTTCACTTTCCCACTGGGCGTAGAGTGGAGGTAATTATGGTTCTGGGTTTTGAGCATGTTTGGAATTTAAAACTGTTGCTTTGTCAGTGTGTTGATTTTATGGTCAGTCTCAAGAGTAAGTAGATTTCAAAAACACAGCCAGTTAAGAGGAGAGTTGGCTGACTGCTAGATAGAAGTATCTGGATAATAGTGGTATTCGTCCCACAAGATGGTTCTGAAAGGAGGGTTATAATTGACTTAAGCCATTTTTTGCTGCCTGTTCTTTTAAACATGTGGCTGGAAAGTCTCTTCTGGTCTCTTAGCTTAAATACTCAAACATATTCTGTAACAGTCATGCAGTCCTACTCCAATACAAAGGAAGTATTGTACTTCATCACTTGCCTAGGTTTTTCTACAAGATCAAATGTGAAAGCTATTTCCATTTGAATTGGAAATATGTAGTAAATGTTCTCTTGATAGAACTTTTAAGATTTCTCTGTGAATTATAAGGGAGCAAAAAGTAAAACTGGGTTGTATCTCTTTAAGGCAACAAAAATGAAAATGTCACAGGCTAATATCAAAGAGCTCATCAAACTGTTCAGTTGCATAAGGATAATACTTAGAGATGGGAAATAGGATTTAGAAATATATTTAAATCCTATAGACTGAGAGTCTGTGACGCTTTCAACAAGGACTTGCCTTAAGTTTAGGTTAGAGTGATTTATAAAGAGTTTGTGAATCAACTCATTGTGTGAAAACATTTACAGAAGGTGCTTATGTTACTTGATGGTGAAGTGACTATCATTTCTTAAATGTGCTAGAAATGTCATTTTCATAACAGCAATTAATATGCAAAGTCCAAAGTTTCCTAACAAGGATTTTATTACAATGTTTTATTGTATAATTAGAATTTGTAACTAAACAAAGGTAAGAGAAACCAATTTTTCCCTGAAAGTATTGTATAACTGTTTACAAAGATGCGTATCATCTACCTGGTTTAGCCTTTTTTTTTTTCTCATTACAGTGTGCCCAGAGTATAATGATATGCCATTGAGGAAGTTATATGGATGTAGAACTTCATCATTCTACCATCTCTCATATGGATGTAGGACCAATTTTTTGGAGACTCTACATCTGGGAGAGAATGCTGGAAGGTTAACTATGGCTGTTGAAGGTAGAAATCTAGTGTAAGAGATATAGAATATCACAGTGGAAATAAGTATGGAAGATTCAGGGCCTCCCTGGTGGTGCCACAGGTTAGGCGCAGCACTGTGGAGCTGTAGGCGGCTACAGCGCAAGTTCAATGCCCGGCCGGGGAGATTCCCACATGGCCAGCAGACATCTCCTGCCTTGGCCGCTGCTCCCCTCAGCAGTGTATTTCCGTCGATCTGCCTGTTCTGCTCCCCACTCTGTCTCTGGTGAATCCTCTCGCCATCCCACACCTCTGGCCTGTACCCCACCTTGTATGCATAAATAAATAAATCTAAAAAAAAAAAAAAAGTATGGAAGATTCAGAGTCTAGCACCTCCCCTTACCCCCAGGAACTTGGGTCCTTGATGTTTATCACAGGCATGGACCTAGAGGTGGTGCTTGGAAAGAGAGAGATTCACAGTGTTAGCAAGGGGAAGAATAGGTAAGCAAGGCACGTTCTGGGTGGGATAGGCCACCACAAACCTTGGGCCTGAGCATGTAGCTTTGATCTCATCTTGGTTTTTGTGCTATGACCCCATTCACAAGGGGTCAAAGAGGAAAGTCCTACAGAATCGGTTGCCCAAGCACGTTTGATTGGATAGAAATAAGATAGAGAGCCAGGGAAAGTGTACTTATTCACTAGAAAAGAGCAGATCAAAGCCATACATTTTTACTGTTGATGTGCAGAGGGGAAGCATGGCCAGGAGCCAGTCCAGACATCTTCATCTTAATCAGGACATATTGTAATAGCCTGTTGAAGCTGCTTGCTTAAAGACCACTCAGTGGGACATGGAACATACGTACCTGAGAAGACATGGTACTCTTGGTTATAGCTAACTAAGGAACTGATAAAAAGCCTCTCATTAAAGACACATAAAATTCCACGCTGGTTGACTTCATGAACAATCTACTGTAGATACCATAGGCTCATCAGAAACAAGTACCTGTTATAGACACAAGTACCTGTTTTTCTTTATATCCCTGTACATTGAAACCCTTGATACTATCAACAGTAAATAATTTAACTTCTTCACCTTAAGA
The DNA here is from genome assembly GCA_004024925.1 of Scalopus aquaticus. NCBI lineage: Eukaryota > Metazoa > Chordata > Mammalia > Eulipotyphla > Talpidae > Scalopus > Scalopus aquaticus. The sequence goes on from PVIJ01015858.1 coordinate 22,910, forward strand.
TGGACCTCATTTTCAAGAAATTCCTGTTTTCCCATGAAATTACGGATTTCTTGGTCACTGCAAGAATGTAGGAACTGGCCTTCAACAGATAGAGAAATGTGAAGTCACCTTGGGAGGTTTCAAACAGCATCATTAAGTATTTCTGAAGGACCTGTTTTTCACAAGGGAGCCAAGGCTGGAAAATATAATGGATTTGAGATGAAGTCACAACCTGGAAAATCAAAGCTACAACCTCCTCTTGTTACTTAATGTTTTCATTAGCTATAGTGACAGGCCAGTAAGCTCTAAACGTTTTTCATGTTCCATATGTTGAATGTTGCAGAGACTGGACCTGGAGAATTGGCTTTAGCAGTAGAGATATTGCCCTGAAAGACTTGTTCTGATGTTTTAGGTATATCAGGTACATGAAATCCACCCTCGGTGAAGGTACTTGTTCTCCCTAAGGTCAGCTGTGTCACTTTGGAAGAAAAGTCTTCCAGGAGAGTCCCACTATCCCCAGATACTAGCCATCTTGAGGATAGAGCAGATGACTAAAATCGGGACATTGTATTTAGAAAACATAATAAATGAGAAAGAGAAATGGAGAAGATGGCATCTGAGGAGGTTTCCTGCTTTGCTCCTAAGGGGATAATCTAAAAGTAATCCAGAAAGGCACTGGGCCTAGCAAGTCCTATGATTTGGGGTGAAGCTAGGGTACCTTTTGGATGCTGGGGACCAGCATTGACTATGCCAGATGGGCTGAGGAAATTTAACTCTATACAAGAAAAGGTGAGGAAAGAGACTGTGGCCCAGATGGAAAACTACTGTGTAAACCTTGGATCTGTGTTCCATGTTTGGTTGACAACATTGGGGTGGGGAGAGGAGGGAGAGAGAGCTGAGTGGTGTGGAAGCTCTCAGGGTAGATATGATCAGAGGGGTTGAAGTGGACTAGGTGGTCCAGGTACTCAGTGAGGAAGACAGGACACTGGAGTGTGCTCCCCCTCACCCTCCTGCTTAGGACTGATGTTGACCCTGTAAAGCTTGCTTACTCTGCACAGACTGCAGAGAAATAATCTGGCAACCCCAAGGGGAAGACTATCAGTGGTGCCACAAGCACTACCCCCAGCTCATCAACTTTTACCAGTCACTTCAGCGTCCCACACCCACCTCCTGACTCATCAACTCATATAATTTCTTCCCAACGTATGAGGTACAGGAAAACCAAACCAGAAAAAGTAGGAAAAAATGCACCATCTTCTGGAAAACTGAAAGTGCTGCATCTTCCAAGGTATAACTTTAAGACACTTGAAGAGAGAGCAAACTGGAAAGCTAAAAATATGGGCAAAGAGAAAAATACAAGAAAATGTCTCCGCAAAGAGAAAACACCTATTAATATTCCACATAGAAGATCTTTTCCTCTTATCACATACAGAATTCAAAGATGTAATGATAAAGAAATTCAAAGAAATAAAAGAAAAAACATTAAATATATACAAGAAAATTTAGAAAAACAAAATAGTGTCCTCAGAAGTAAAATAAATTAAAAGCACAATATAGAAATTGAAGCTTTAAATAAGAAAACAACAGAGATGAAGTATGTAAGAAGATCAATAGAAGAAATAAAATTTCTGGAGAAAGCTATGGTAGCAAAATAACCAAACGAAAGATTGAATCAGTGACTTCTAAAATGGTAATTCATAAGAACTGAAATGGAAGAAGAAAGAGAAATACAAAGGGGAAAAATGAAGAAATATTCAAGAATTATCTCTGACTCCATGAAGAAAGACAATACAAAATTAATGCATTTCAGAAGAGGAAGGGGGGAGGGAGCAGAGAATTTATTCAAATAATTAATAGAAGAAATATTCCCAAACCTGGGGGAGGAACTAAATATACATGTCCATGAAACTAAAAGAACACCTGGTTACTAAATGTAGACACAAAACACATAGTCATAAAACTCCAAGAGTTCAAGACAAAATGAATATTGAAGTGGCTGGGGGGGAAAGAATATAACCTATAAAGGTACATCCATGAGGCATACATTTGAATTCTCTGAGGAAACGCTACAGCAAGTAGAATAGAATGACATACTCAAAATATTTATAGATAAAAACTACCAGACAAGAATACCAGACAAGAATAAATCCAGCAAGACTCCCTTTCAGACATGAAAGAGAAATAAAATATCAACATAAATGATAGAAATGTATATCCTATTACACTAGTACTTTAAGTGAAACCATTCTCCATTTTTTTGAGAGAGTTATTTGGGCTGGACAGTAAGGGTCCAACGTTGGACTTAGTGGCACCCTATATTGTCTGGGTTTTTGGTCTCCCATTGGAAATGTTATTCAGTTATCTAATACTTAACGAAAAGGGTTTTGCCAAACCCAGGTCATTTGGAAAATAAAAGCAAAACTTCAGACAAATGTTAAAACAGGAGTTTCCAGCTAGTTTTGAGCTACTTTTCATTTCTCAGAGGCTCAGAAAATGCATTTTGAGAAGAGTGGGGGGAGGGTTGGAGATTTGGTTAGTAGGAGAGAAACTGGTGAGAGAAAATTGCAATATTAATGCCTCTAAGATGGTGGGAAGGTGGATGTGGGAGGAAATTTAAAAGGAGAGCTTTGGAAGAATTGCTGTTCCTTCAATGCTGGAAACCTTTGTAGTTTTCTCCAAAATTGGGTGGGAAATGAGTTTGAAATAGCAGTGTCACTGGTTTAGAAAACTGCTGTTAGATTTTTATCTATTAGATGGACAGATAGATTCTTTTTGTCACAGATGCACCAAACACTCACAAGTCAGGAGGCACTGTTGTTCATTTTCTTCCTTTTAGAAAAAAACTAGTTCAATCAATAGAATTGAGGGTCTTTGGCCGTGGGTAGAAGAATATCATATGACTTTAGCAATGTGACATTTATTTGTTTGCCTTTAATTTCTTTTTAGTGTTGTATAATTAAATTTAAGAACTTGAGTTTGGAGAAATTCTTGATACAGGGTCTGTAATCTACAAGGATGATGCGTTTTGTGGTTGCCTTTCTATAGATTTTTTTTTTTCATACAGTCAAATAGTTCGCTACTTATTTATTTTCCTAAAGTGAGATTTTGTTTTGTAAAGCAAAGACCCCCTTTTAAAAACCAATGATGTTGGATTCCAGTATTATGGTTCTTATATCACAAGTTCTTAAAATGACTTTACAGCTCTTTGTAAACAATATATTCAATACTCAAGACAATGGGTAATTAGTGATTAATAAAGGCAGTCCCAAACTGGTGATCCTGTGAACTTTTTTATTTGGCCCATACATAACAATTTTTAAAATATTAGAATGAGTTGTAACTTATAAGGATTTTAGATTTCACAGAAATCTGGCAGCAAGGATTCACAAGTTTTTGCTGTAGTGTCCCTGTCCCACCTGCTTTCCTCACTCACTCTTGCCCATGTGCTGATGGTATTTGAATTTGAGATATATGACTCAGACTTATCTTCGTGACACTTACCAGTAGAATGTTTCTTAAATGTTGAATTAACTGTTCTAGTCAGATGAATGACTGATTTGAATAACATGAATTTTGCTTTTGTTTCATTCTTACTCTCTCTCTCAACACCTCCTTTCCTCCTCCTGCTCCTTTCTCTCTCTCTCTCTCTCCAGTTTTTTGATATTAGTAATCAACTTGTGTCATTGCCCTTCGATGAATTTGGGAGGTGGTTAAAATAGCCTAATGATTATCTGATTGTTCATCTTTAGATACTTAAAGAGTAGATATGGCCTGACATACAACCTTAAAAAGCTATTGTTTTAAAGTAGGAAAGCAAAAAGCTATAATTAAAGGCATCATCATACTATTTCTAAGTAACAATCATTCATAAACAATTTATGGGTTAAGGGATTATGTACAATTTTTGGAGTTGTAAATATTGATGATAAAAATTTAGTACAGAAAGAGCAAACTTGAATAGTTTAATGGAAAAAAAGAGAACATCTATGTCAAGTAAATTCACAAATCAAAAGTTTAAATATATCTTGGAAAAGAATTTGCAATTAATTCCTTTTCAAATATGCTATTTTTCTGAGTTTGCAATTTAAAAAAAAACAACTTGGGTATAATGCTTTGGAATTTGCAAGACATATCCACATTTTGCCACTTTATTGTTAAAACAAGCTTGTATGAAAAAGCAAAGAAATGATTATTCCCATTTTAGAGATACAAAAATTGAGTTTCAGGTATGTTTTGAATCACTCGCTGAAGGACACACAACGAGTTAGCGGTGGAGCAAGTCAGAACTCTTATTCTGACTTTCAGTCCAGCACTCTTTCCACTGCATTACCCAAGCCCTCAATTTGCAGTAGAATCTGTTCCAAAGTAACACAGAAATAAAATGTCTAGTCCCAAAGGTGCTACAATGCTAAAATATGAGATGTGATTTAAATTAATTGTCACGTTCTGTGGTGAAGAAATGAAAATATTATTCGAGTTTAACCTTTGAGACAAATTCAAATAAACTTAGCCAAATACTTGGAGAAAATTCCACAAAACTGCTCCATACAAGGTGAATCAAATTTTTGCCAAAACTATCAGCAATGTCCTCCTACTGTTTAAAGTGGAAGCCATACCCCATGGTACTGCTTTGTATGCCATTTTTCAGAACATATTTTTGTATTATCCTGATGTGTAGTCTGATTTGCCGAGAAATTGCTATGTTCTTTCTAGATATTTCCACTTTTTAATTGCTTGAGCAAATGGGTAAAAAACAAGTTTTGCAGCAGTCAGACTCACAGTCTCCTTGGATTTTCTGGTTCTCATGTCTTTTATAGATTGGTATAAATGAGCAGTGACCACAAAAATGTATTGCAACTATTACCCTCTTTTAAGATGTTAAAACCTATGTTGTCTCGAGTACAGTGAGTAAGAGTTTATCCTCAAAATTAGACATTTCTGGGGCAAAAAATATCTGGGTTTCCTTTTTCCAGCTATGAGGATAAACTGCTTAATCTCTCATTTATTCATTTATTTCAAAGTATTTATTGACTCTGTAACACATGCCATGAAATATGTTGGAAGCTAAAAGACATGACAGTAAATAAAGAAGGAAAAAATCCCTGTTCTCATGGGGGATCCATTTTAATGAATCAGTATCACTAAATGTAAAGTGAGGATAATTATATTTGCTCTGTTGAATAATTTTGAAGATATTATGAGTTAGCCCTGACCTAGACATATACTTTTGCACACTGTTCTCTCTGCCTTGAGCAAGTAGGAGAATAGATTTAATTAGTATTTTTTTTCTTTTTCTTTAAATTTTTTTAAAAATCAGGTTTATTAGGAAAAGGAGAAAGAAAAAGAGAGGCACCTGCATAGTCACAGGCCAGCAGAAGAGTTACCTAATTAGAAAAAATTTTAATTCCAATATATTCTTCTAACTAATTAAGCTATGATTCTTACTGACCTATAGGAAGTAAAATAAATGGGAAAATAAAAACAAATAGAACCCAACAAACAGGAACATAGCATAAATTAAAAATATTAATTCAGCATCTCTTTTTTTCCTCTCATTTTTTATCTTTTAATTTTGAAATATTTTTAGTCTTTAGAGAAGTTTCAAAAACAGTAGAGTGAGTTTTAGTGTACCCTTCTTCCAGATTTCATTGTTAGTATTTTAAGTATCTATAACAAAATGATAAAAATCAATAAATTATCATTGGTAAAGTCCATTAATTAAATTGTAAACATTATTACATAGTGCCTTATAACAATATATTAAATTAATGTCCTTTTGTTCCAGGAACAATCCAGGACCACCTTGCATTCAGTCTCCATGTTTCCTAGGTTTGTCTCATTCTGTGTCAGTTCATCAATCTTTTTGTCTTTTATGACCTTGACATATTTGAAGAGCACTGGCTGGGTTTTGGTGATGTTTTTTTCTCATGATTAGATTGAGATTGTATATTCTGGTAAAAAATAATATAGAAGTGATATAACCTCAGTGTATCATATGAGTGCAAACAAAATATTGATGTTTTATTACTAGTGATTTAACCTTGATTACTTGTTTAAGGTTGTGCTTTCCACATTTTCTCTTTGTAATTAATAAGTAACTTGAGGCGATAAGTACTTTATTCCTCCAATACCCTGTACCTTCCCAAACTGTACCATTAATTTTAGCATTCACTGTCATATTTTATTTGTAATAATTGTTAGTGCATTCTAGTGTTGATTTTCATATTTGCTTCTCCCCATCTATATTTATAATTGATATTTTTCTGTAAGCTAGAGCTTCTTCTTTTCCATTTTTTTATTAAACTCTTATGAACCCATGGATTTTTATTTTAAGTTACATATTACCCAATAGTATTTTATTCATTTCTTTCATAGTCACACTGTCTCATCTTTGACCATTAGAAACGTTTTGGTTTAGCCATGGTTTTGACATGTGCCTATCACATTTTGAACATTTCCTTACTTCCTGGTACATCAAGATGCCTTTCTTTACTTATAAGGAGAAGCTGTCAGGTCCTTTGAGAGGGTAGCCTGTGTAAAGATTTTATATATTTTTAAAATGTTGAAACCAGGACAAATTCCCCTTGAAGATTTTTTTTTTGAGGAAAGATTAATTTAAAGTTAATACCACTATTGTGTAATTCTAACTCTGTAGCAAACACAACTGTTTTAAAGTCAATCTATTTGCAGTAAGCAATCTGTGTTTTTCTATATTCCTCACTCATTGTAAATGTGATGGCTTCAATACCGCACTGTGTCACTGAAAAACTTCTGAACTTCATTAACCTTCCTGACTTTTGATGAAGATATCAGAACATTTAATTTGCAGTGATGTGTATTTTGGTAGAAATTATGAATGAGAACTTTTATTTAATGTTGCTAACACTTCTTAGTTCTGTTGGATCAGATGGTATGAGGGCAAACTACATAAAATGCTACTTACAGAAATCTGTTGGATGGACTTGTTACCTCTGTTACAAATTTTAAGAGAATGAGAATAGTATACATACTTTGTAAAAGAGAGACTTTAGTGTAATTTGCCTGTATTCTGTACCTTCTTCTAGAACAGAAGTTAGTAAACTATAGTTCACAAGTCAAATCTAGTTAGTTGCTTATAGCCCACAAGCTGTTTGTTGTTGCATTCTCATGGTTATATTGTACTGTGTCATTTGTGAGTCCCCCACATAATGTTCTCAACTTTTATTCTTTTGGTCTTCAAATCCTACAATTATTATTCTGAAAATCTTTCCTAACCTATGTTTAGGAATAACTCCTTGCTTTGCACATGGCATTCCTTCTATCTAAAACATTATTCTTTACTTTGTCCACTTGACTGATGGCTACTTGTCAGTTAAATCTCAACTCCAGGGTGCCCTATGTGATTGTCCTGATTTACCACAATAGGGGCAAAAGTCTGTTTTCTGACTATACTGTGAAAATATAGTATTATGCCATACCTTTAATTCAGGGGTGTGCTAGAACCAACTGGTAAAACCAATTGTATGTGTCTCTTCCAGCTCCACAGTCAGTGGCATCTTGAAATTGACCATGTTGGGAGCATTTACACCACAAGAATTGGCAAACATATGATCCTCTCTCCCTGTATGTTTTCCCTCCAGAGAACAGGGAATTTAATTTCATTAGCTCACCACTCTTTGTAACAATGGTTTTTCTTTGCTTGTTTTTTTGTTTGTTTGTTTGTTTGTCTCTATCTCTCTCCCCTCCTTTTTTTTTTTTTACTTTGCCTTCAGAATATGAGTTACTTAAGGATTGAGTCTAGCTTTTTGTCATCTATATACTGCCTTATATAGAGTAGGCAGTTCATGCTTTTTGAATGAAATAAAAACTGAATGAGTTAATATTGTATGCATAAAAACAGCCATTTCTAAATCCATGGGGGAAAAAATATCTTAGTTGTTTAAAATTAATGTAAATCAAAGATGTGTGCCTAAAGAAACCATATTTCAGATCTTGAGTAAAAAATCTACAAGGAAAGTCAAGGGATAGAGAGAATTTTCATAATGGAATTTCCCAGATGAAGACATTCTTTAAAACCATAAGTCTCCAGGCTTTTTGATTCATGTATCAAACTCTTTCCACAACACTTAAAAAAAAATAGCCCACATTTGTCAAAAGGAAACCCCCAATTCCTGTTTCTGTATTTTCTTCATCCTTATGTTGATATCTTCTATTTAATCTTCTCTCTTTTTCCTTAATTTAGGCAAATAGACTTAGGGGGAGGGCTTTGTAAAGAATCTGCCATACCATAAAAACTAAGAAACTAGATTAATTTTTTCCCCCACTTACTGATAGAAAATGGAAAGTGAGGGCCTCCTTGGTGGTGCAGCGGTTAAGTGCTGCGCTGTGGAGCTGTTGGCAGTGGCGATGGGAGTTCCATGCCTGGCCCAGGAAATTCCCACATGGCGCAGCAGACCTCTCCTGCCTCTCCCGCTGCTCCTCTCAGCAGTGTGCTTCCATCCATCTGCCTGTTCTGCTCCCCACTCTGTCTCTGGTGAACCCTCTCACGGCCCCACACCTCTGGTCTGTACCCCAGCTTGTATGCATAAATAACTAAATCTTTAAAAAAAAAAGAAAATGGAAAGTGAGTGGCAGAAGGCAGTAAAGAAAAAATGTCTTTGTCCAAGTTAAGCATGCATGAATGTAATCGCCTAAGATTACATTATGGGACATTATTTAAAAATCTCATGTCTTCTAACCAGTATACCCTTACTTGCTATAAGAATAACATACACATACGACAATGCATCATATGTTATTCAGAATGCTGGGTTGCTTTGGTTTGTCTTTATGGCTTCTAAACAGGAAAATGAATACTTTTCAAAAAGCAAAATGATTCCCTACATATCCTAGTCACCCCCTTTTTGAGACTTCTGGGACCCAAGTGACACTTGAATTCTGTGACTAAGAATGTAAGCTCAGTCCTCTAATTACTTCTTCCTATTTCTTTCTCATTAAGCTAAGAAAAGATTTCATGGGTATAAAATAATATGAATACTTTGAAGTAGAGAAAGTAGGCACACAATTTATTAAGTCAGAAAAACAACACAGTTATTCTTGGTTACAGAGGAGAACCCAAAGGGAAGAAGCTCTTTCTATAAATTAATGATTCCTGAAAAGACAGTGGAAGAACTAAAACTGAAAGCCAGTGTGTCTGTTTTTAAACTCATTATCTGAATCTTTATCAGTATTTCTTAAGAGTTTTAAACATACAATCTTTCTTGCTTCTTTTCATGTAAGAAAACTGCAGAATTTGAAAATCTTATTTTACAAATACAATAGAACTGTCAAATACTTATTTTTTTCAGGGCCTCACGATCTGCTTCCCAGAAAGATATTCTTCTTTCCTCGACCATTGAGAATCATTGCAAATGACAGGTTGGTTTGTGGTGAGTAATCATTTTTTATTGCCCATTGCATTCAAAATAACAATAAAACTATATAAACTTTATGTCCTCAAGACATACTCAACATTACAGAAAGCAGCTGGAATATGAATTGTTCAGAGCTGAAATAAATAATTTTCCAATTTTAAATATAGAGTCTTTCTCATAGTCCCAAAACCCATAAGTACTACTCAAACTATTTGACAAGCGCAGTCCCAAAATCTTCAAGCAGTTCAATCGTCCTTGCTGTCTCAAAGCAAAAGACAAACAGTCCAAGTGATGGTGTTGCCAAAGCAAAAGGGTTGTGTTTGGCTCTTCTACTTGAAGGACAATCTAGCTACTGTGAAAAGCCTGGGAATTTGACTTCTGTTATAATTGGATTGGATCTTTCCAGCAGTTCCTTCAAGGGGATATTAGTTTCATATGGAACCTGCAGTTCTTCCAATTTGAGGCTTTGATCTTACAAATAAATGTTGAAACATTGATTCTGATCCTGTCATGCTAATAGAATTGGTGACTGGATTTGTATTCAACTGTATGAAAGACACAAGGGGGGTAGACCATTTACTTAGGAGATTTGGTGTTGGTCTAAAGATGATGAAAAGATTGTCAAATTTAAGATTTTTAAGAGATTCATTTTATTACTAAATTAATAGCCACTCTTCATTATCATAAAATGTAAAGTTGCCACTGGTAAATGATAAAACTGCAGATTTTTTAAGAAAATATTTTGTACTGTTAGCCTTTGGGGGATATCTGTGCCATGGTTCTTCTTCATTCACCATGTGGTTAAAACTGCTATGTCTGAAAAGTGTGTGGAATCCTCTTTCAAAAAGTATTATATTTGATGACTATGCTGGAGGATATAAGAATCCCTCTTAGAATATAGTCAAGATTAAGATTAAACATGACATTTAGTTTTTTAAACAATTTTTTTATTATAGAATACTTTCAGATTTAGGGAAAAGTTACAAAGATAGTACAGTTTCCATACACCCAGCTTACCTATTGTTAATATGTTACATTAATTTACTGTATCTCATACACTAATAAGCCAATATGCGTCATTATTAACCAAACTTCATACTTCACTCAAGGCTTTTTTATATATTTAGCTAATTTGTTTTTCCTGTTGTAGGATACATCAGGGATACCACATTGCATTTAGTTTTCATGCCTCCTTAGGTTCCTCTTGCCTCTGACAGTTTATCAGACTTTCCTTCGTTTGGGTGATCTTTACAGTTTTAGAGACTACTGATAAGGTGTTTTAGAGACAACCCTCAGTTTGGGTTTGTCTGATGTTTCTCTTATAATTAGACTGGAGTTACAGACGAAAATCACAGAGATATACTGTTATACACTTTCTACTATAGATGAAGTAGATGTCAACTTTCACCACTGTGAAGTTACTCTTTATTTCCTCCTTCTAACACTGTACACTTTAGAAGGAAGTCATGTACAGTCTACACAGAAGGAGTAGGAAATTATGATTCAGCACTCTGACTAAGTGTACTGACAAATTATTTGGAATATTTCTGCATAAGAGAGTTGTTATTTTCTCTCATTTGCTTATTTGTTTAGTCACTTATTTCTATTACTATACAATCATGGATATTTATTTTATAGTCCAACAGAACAAAATTTATTTTTTGCTCAAATTGTACCAGCTTTGACTACTGGGAGCTCTTATCATTGTCTCCTGTGTCTCTTTGACATTCCTCTGATTCCCACTTAACATTGTTTTGTTTTGTTTCCAGTGTTTTCTTACACTGTAGTGTCCTTGGCATTATAAGACTATCCAAACTCATTTTTCATATTCCGTGATTCAGTCCTAGATTGAGTCATAGCTTGGGATTGATATCAAAATCAAACTTTAGTCAAGAATTCAATAATCTGTAGTCATGTTTTAATCTCCATTCCTCATCTATTTAAAATATGTTTGTAATCAAAGCAGAAGCTTCTGTTTGCTTGTTAACTGCTTATGTTAGAAAAATAAGTGGCTCAGTGACATTTTAAATTGTAATTTGCAGATGTATCACTCTAATTGCCTCTGTTCAATCCAAAGGACACTATGTAGAATAGGTCTACTTGGCAAGTTTAATGAAATATCACCTGATCAAATCATAACCCTAAGAAATCATTCCTGACTGAAAAAGAGAGTCAAATTACTCTATGGAATAATTGGGAATGTGCCTCCTGGCACTAAAGTCTAGCTGTGCCAAAAAAAAATGAGTTCCCAAATAATGTGGAGGCAGCCACTAACTACGATTGTAGCTGGAGCTGTAATTTCAGATCTTAGCAAAAAAGGAATCTGCTCAATGTTGTCAGCTTATTTAATACATGATCAAAAATATAAAAATAAAGTGTTACTCTAGTATCTCAAGCGGAAATACATTAATAGTTAGATCCTATATAATTCTTTTTTTAATATATATTTTTATTGTTATTTATGTCTTTTACATTTTGTATTCCCCTTGGGTAGCCCACCACCAATTCACCCGTGATCCATCTCCATGGTCCCTTGTGTTCTTTTCTATTCCATTTTG
>PVIJ01015859.1:0-34837 GCA_004024925.1 Scalopus aquaticus
AAGGGGGGAGGGAAGGAAAAGGGCACAAAATGGAATAGAAAAGAACACAAGGGACCATGGAGATGGATCACGGGTGAATTGGTGGTGGGCTACCCAAGGGGAATACAAAATGTAAAAGACATAAATAACAATAAAAAATACATTAAAAAAAAGTGTATCACATTTACATATCATTTATCTATATTATATAATTCCTATTATATAAATGCATTTGTATTCATTTTATTTATTTCAACATACTATATTTGTATCATATAGCATATATGAGGGGTTACTTGGGAACAAGCAAAGAGAGGTAGAGTCTTAAGGTTTAAAGTTTTTAGATAGCCAAGGAGTAGCAGATGAGGGCACCCTTATCTGAACAGTAAACAGGGTGCCAAGTGGCAAAATAATGAAAAAGAAGTATTTATCTAGTTCGAAGTTCTTTAGACTTTGGTAGAATAAAGTTCCAAATTACATCTTGAGGAGGCCTAAGAATTCCTAAAATGTTAGCATCATGAATTAAGAAAACTTATGTATTTCTGTGCTTCTCTCCTTTTGAAGATAAGGTCTCTCAGTTCAGAGACTAAATGAGTTGCAGAAGGTTAGAAGAGCAGAACCAAGTCTCACAATGTCCAGTTTCCCCACCATCTGAGAACAGGAAGACCAGTTATGACAGTAATCCAGGCTGGTGGGAATGAAGTTTGGACCAGAGTGGGGTGGGTGAATGACTAGGAACCAGGACAAAGCTACTTCACATTGACACATCTCAGCTGAGAAGAAAATTGGATTTTCACAAATTTAAGTATAAGGTCTAGGGCTTTTACATTTCTAAGATTTTGAAATTAGGATGCAGCTTAGAATTAATGTCAAAAGAGAGGGAGAACAAGTAATGTAGCTGACTTTGCCCAAGCAGGTGCCAACAGACATCTCTGGGAAGAGAGAGTAGCACTCTGCGGCGTGGAGAGGCTGTCGTGACAGCGGGCTGGCTGCACTGCATGCGGTGGCACAGAGGGCAGGAGAGAGTAAATACTAAAATTAAAAGGTACAGATCTTCTGTGTTGAAAGGATCACACATAGTGGACACTTTCAGATCTCTACGCACTGCTGGAGAGGGAATAGAGTGGCGGTTAAAAATGTAAGCTGTCAGTTTGGGAAGATGAAAATGTTTGGGAGGATAGTGGTGGTGTTTGTACAACAATGTAATTAATGTGACTGAATTGTACAGTTAAAATGATCATTTTACGTTAAATATATTTTGTCACAATAAGGGCCCTGAGTCATTCTTCTTGAGTTCAAATAGTACCTCTGACTTCCTGTGACACCGCAAGCAAGTAAGTGTAATAACCTCTTTTTGCTTTTGTTTTCTCACCTCAAAAGGAGAGGACAATGGCCCATAGTTCATAGAGTTGGTGAGGATTAAATGAATTAACACGTGTAAATCATCTAGAATGCTGTCTGGCACTGTTTAACAAATACTAGCCATTGTTACTGGTATTGCACTATTATTATTAAACTTATTACGAGGTAAAATGATTTTTTTAAAGTTACTGTTTCTTTTTCTCTTCTCATTCCCTGGTAGAGTATGAATAAGAAATAAAAATGGTGAAGATGTGGGTAGAAAGGAGGAAAAATAAGTAAAATGATGGCCTTAGAAAGTTAATACCTGCTGTATAATCAGATCTGGAATAACTGCCTACATCAGCTAAACATTTATTTATTTTTTTAAAAAGATTTATTTATTTATACATACAAGCTGGGGTACAGGCCAGAGGCATGGGGCGGCAAGAGGGCTCACCAGGGACAGAGCGGGGAGCAGAACAGGCAGATCAGAAACGCACTGCTGAGGGGAGCAGTGGGCGAGGCAGGAGAGGCCTGCCGCACCATGTGGGATTATCCCCGGCCGGGCATCGAACTCGCATCGCTGCTGCCGACAGCTCCACAGTGCAGCGCTTAACCGCTGCGCCACCAGGGAGGCCCATACATCAGCTAAACATTTAAATGCCAGTGTGAAAGCACAATTGTGTAGGGTCCTGAAACTCCTGTGAATATTTTCACAAGCTCGGCTCCTCCTTAGACTAACCAACTCCCACTGTCCAGCGGTGGGGCACAGGTGCCTGGTCAGCGATGACACAGCCCCTTTCTGCCAAGGGAGCCTGTCACCACAATGTGTTCTTAAGGACAACACCTTTTTGGTATGTTAGGTTTATTTGGAAGACTGTTGTACACTCTAATATCTAAAAACTCGTGCCTTCTTTTTTCTAGTAGTGTCCACCTGCTTTGACTATGTGCATGTATTGATATATTGGTCTATCAATCACTTAAGTAAGAAGAGTTTGCTAATGGTTGCTGGGGAGAAATGTGCGGTTTCTGACTGTGGCTACTGAGGAGATTTTAGTGACCAATTCATGTGTCTAATGAGAATGCAATTCTGTACCTTCCCATCCCCATTTCAGAGTCTTGCAGGCCTTGGGTAGAGGTATTTGGCTCATAGCAATGATCTATTTCAAGAAGTGGCCTTTACTCAGTGAGAGGTGGCGAAAGTTTTTTTTTTTTTTCTTGGAGGGCCATTCTAATGGGCTATCTTTCCCTTTCCTCTTTTAGGTTAGGACATTGGCATATTTTAAAGTTACCTTGCAGGATGGTGGCTTCTTCTCTTAGAATTGTATTAGGCATAAAGGTAGAGGGGTGGAAGAGGAAGTGCCATGGAAAACAGACACTATGGCCAGTCTCCTGACAGTATTTCCATGCATGTTCCTTACCGCTTTGCCCACCAGCAGCTTTTATTTTTAAAACAGTGTCCTCTCCCCTACCCTTGACATAGATGATAAAACCTAACCTCTTTAGTTTATCTTTGGTTGGTCTCCCAAATGCACAACACACACTCTTCAGTTCCTCTCATACCCTTAACATGCCAGACACAGTTGAGGCCACAGCACCTGGAGTCCCTCTTCCTCCCAGCTCTCTCGTCTTTCTTCTCCTTTCTCTGGACTCCTCGCCAGGCAATGTCTGTGTCACTCTTTAGGACTCTTAGTCATATGGGCCACATTTAAATGAATGATTTCATACATGTGTGATTTACCTCACTAACCAGTCCAGATCTCGCCAAATTGGAGGCCCATGGGTTGAATTCAGTCCACATAACTTGTTTTGTTTGGCCCATACAATGTTTTTGAAGAGTTGAATTAGTTGCCAGCATTTGTAAAAAAGCAGGAGATTGCACATAATAAAAATTTGGGTTTCTGGTTCCTTTTGACAAAGTAGAAACTCTGACAATGCTAGGATGATGGCAACTCAGGATGGTTCCAATCAGCTGGTGCTGTGCAATGACTGATCCTTTCAGAAGCGGTGTGTCCTTCCCACTGAGGGACAGTCCCAGTCACTTCTCTGTGCTGAGCCTGTCCTCTTGCTGCTCCCTCGCAGACTTTCCTGTCTCCTGCAAGTCTTTAAACTTGCAACCTCTGAACTACACCCAGTCTTTGGAGGACAGGGGTCTTTGTCTTCATCACCTCCCCCTTTCAGTGCCTAGCAAATCACTATTTACATAACAGGTGCTGAAAAAATACTTCCTGAATGGCAGGAAGAAAGGTCAGCAGCAAAGAAGTAGATGAAAGTGATGGATCTGGGATATGAGGATCAAAGGAGGCCGAGGATAAGGACACACGAATGAGGCATTTTTCAATGCTTCAAAAAGGATGTGAAATGGAAGAACTTGTTCCTTTATAACTTCAAATGGTAATGATTTATACAGTTCTTTTAGAAAATTAAAAGGAACATTTTGTCTTTAAAATAACTTCCCAGAAGCTGGACAAGAGAAAGAACTTAGATTATCTAACGAGGCGCTTCAACTTTACAGTATCAGTAGTGAAGTAGCCTGGTTTTGTTTTTTTGTTTTTTTTTTAAAGGAAAACCACAAAGTTGTAAGCCTCACTTTGTTCTGTTTCGCTGACTAGGTAAGAGAACTCATCTCAAAGACGGCCTTAATTTCATCTGTACCTACAAAATCTCAAAAAGAAATGTACTATAAGGCAACTGTGTTACCAAGACCTTTCCCTAAACTTGCACTGAATGCCCTCTGCATTGCATCCAAACTGCCCTCTCCACCAAGCGCAGCGCAACAGGTACTGAGGAAGGTCAGGAGCCAGAATACAGATGTTCCCTACTATACAAAAGTATTCCATTTCTAGTTGGTATGATTTGGTAGGTTATTTTTGGGGGCTGGATGGTATAAATAAAATTGATTTGGTAGTGAGGTGCTAGGGAATGAAGAAAAAAGGAAGTGAAGAGACTTTTAATTTGCCCACTACAGGAGGTTGCATTTGAATGAGAAGTTTGAGGAAGCTGAACAAAGCGTTAAATGTGAAATGTGAGTGTATCGAGTTACGGGACAGAGTGTAGGTCACAAATGGGACACTGGCAGAAGCATCCAAGAACAGATATCTGCCTCACTTGACTAATTGTCAAGTTTTCTGTTTGTCTGTAGAGGTGACCTCATTTCTCTTTCCAAGAAATGACAACTTAAAACCCATACCCACTTATAAGCATTTGATTGTGCAAAATTTCATTCCATAAGGATTTATCACAGTTTCTAAAACCTGAAACTGTGTAGTGCCTGAGAGAGGCTGGAGGGTGAAGTGGTAACAGTACAGTCTCTGGGGTCAGAGAGATTTATATCAGAATCCTGCTTCAGTCAGTCAGTGGATTTGGGACCTAGGAGAGTAAGATTACTTCTTTCAGCCACAGTTTTCTCACCTGCAAAAGGAGAATAAAAATAGTATTGTTGCCTTAGGTTACTTTTAGGTATGAGTGAGAGGATTCAACAAATTGTTTCATCAGTCTTTCAAATTGTAGAATGATTTAGAAGGTCAACTGGGTGAAAGGTCATCAGGATCTTCAAGGAAGACATAAACTGGCTTGGCACTGTGCTCACAGTTGGTAATTTTGAACAAAGTTGACATCAGTGACTCCTGTCAAATGAACATGAGTTCTGAGTGATTTTTCAGTAGGGGGGATAGGTTATGGCGAGCCAGTCACACTCACACCTCTACCTTCGGTGGTCAAATGCATGCATTTATAAGCTACTTGGGCAAGTGGGGGCTGCTCTGCATGAAGCCAACCATCCCTCATGGGGCCTGATTCCACAGCCTTGGATTTTAACCAACTAAGCTAACTGGTAACAGATAACCAAAGGCATTTTTCCCTGCTTGCAGGAGGCCAGCAGACTTTACAGAGACAAATCACGAAAATTTTAACAAGATTCAGAACACAAAATGAACGCATTTTAGTAATACTCAAGAACATGTAAGGTTTCAGAGTTTGGAAAAACCACAGCTACTCTGTCCACTCCAATTTATAAGCAGATTCTCCAGCTTGAGAGGTCTGGGCTTTTATTGGCCTTTTTCCCCAATGATGTAATGAGTATCTAAAAAACTGACATGCCTAAGGGTGGACGAAAAGCTCAGAACTAGAGATCACGTCATCTTTCCTTAAAGTAATGTCTCACTGTGTTCTTGGTTTTCCATAGAAATAGAAAGATTAGATGCTTGGAGAGCACAGAGTTGTAGAATGCTAGAATTAGAAGTCTTCAGAGTTTATCTTGTCCACTAGAGGAACACAGAAACCAGGTGATAGGCAAAGATGATGCAGCTAAAGGTTGGCTCTGCCAGCACCAGAATTTCCCTGATTCCAGGTCCAGAGCTTGCCATACAATCAATCTGTCACCCTGAGCCATCTGCTCATCAGTTCCATCTCTCACAGAATTAATGTAAAGTTGCAGGATAAACCATTTGCTCATGTTTTTAATGGTCTGGAGCTGCCACTTGGTTGTATGAATATCCACAGCAATGAGATATTTGTTTACAATGGTCTATGAACTCCACATTAGTCATGTTAATTGTATTATGATACACTGGTTAATTGCTATCATATAAGCCAGCAAGTGCTAAAAGCACTTTATACCTTGATGCTAAAATGTTAGAACTATATCTCTATTTAGCTCAACTGGAATATATTGTAAAATTTCCTTAGGTTCATTATCACCAACTAGTAAGAATTCAGAAACTGCAATTTATTTTATTATCAAATTATTTTTGCTTTAGATATTTTTAGGTTATGAAATAATTTTTAAAAAAGCTCTTCATAAAAATGTAAAAAGTAGATGTGATTTCTAGAACATTTAACAGTATTTATGGAATGATTCATTGTCGATTTGACATTAGCTGGAAATGTTATGAAGAAATCCCAGAATTTCTGAAGGTCAGCCTCTGTTCCTATCAGGGTTTTGCCATACTCTTGGTCAGTAATAATCTTGCACCCTGATGCTTTTCTATTGTAAAATGTACCTAAATAGTTTTCTTCTCTAGTCCCTGTCTTCTCCTTAAAGCCACAGCTTAAGATCACAGTCTACAGTAGTTGGCACTCATGATCTACTATTCACCTGGGACCTACAGGCCACCTCGGGCAAATATGAATGTTTTTATATCTGTGTCTATATCCACAACCAGATCAATCAGGATCCCCTTTCTTGAATGCTGTCTTAGTTAGTTTGGGTTACTATAAGAGAATACCATAGGATGAGTGGCTGATAAACAACAGAAATTTAATTTTCACAATTCTGAAAGCTGTCAGTCTCAGTTCAGGTGCCAACGTGGTCAAGTTCTGATGATGGCCCTCTCTGGACTGCAGACTGCTGACTTCTCTCCTTACACACACAGCGTAGAGGGAGGAAGCGATCTCTCTCATGACTCTTCAAGGGCACTAACCTCATTCATGATGATTCCACCCTCATGTTTCATCTAATCCTAGTTACCTCCCAAGGGTCCCTCTCTGAATATTATCACAAGGGAGGAAGGGTTTCAACGTATGAATTTAGTAGTGGTAGTGAGAGGTTAGATAACTCAGTACAAACGCCTAAAACTAAGCCAGTACCCTGTATACATGGGCTGTTCATTATGTAATCTTTCCTATCAAAAATGAGGGGAGTGATCAGATAATCTTTGGACTCCACGGGGATAGTCATGAAAAACCTAATATTCATCACATTATGGAAGGGTAAAATAATTTAACATAAAAGAGCAATCTGGAAAACATTCTAAAATCTTAAGGCTAGAATTTTTTGAGTTACATATTGAGATATATAACTCTTGACTCTAAATTTGGGATCATCACAAATATTACTCTTCTTTCAAGAGTATTTGAGGACCAAAGAACTAGGGAAGTACATCAGCATATTTTTCACATTCTGAACAATGAACATGTTACTGTTATAACACTGGTCAACAGTGAGATCATAACTGACTTAAAAAGGCCCTAATCTGTAGTATCTTGGTGTGCTGAACATGAACACAACCCTGAAATTTTTTTATTAGCTCTTGTTTTGAAGATATTTCATATAATTCATTTTATATGTTTCACCATGTAAATTTATCCAGTAGGACTGCAACAACATTCTAAATCAGTCCAAAATGATGTAATATTACATCGCATTGCATAATACCATCATGCACACATATCCAGAGTTGATTGGATCATTTTCTGATGCAATGAAATACTACTGCCAGGCAGCTGCTGAAGTAAGCTGACGTCCCCAGTGCACTATAGAAAGCCCTGCCGGAAAGGTTGAGCATTGAAAATATTTCAGGCTTTGTGGGAGACAGTTTAAGCTACTGTTCCATAGAACTGTTATGATTTCATCCATTTAGGCACAATACAAAACAGTAATGCCTCGAAAGTGTGTTCATAGCATGGACAATTTCTGCTCTATTTGTGGGGAAGTGATATTTGCTAACCAGAAGAAAAGTATCACTTCTCAAGTGAAGAAGGCTTAGCATCTTTACTTCGGATGCAAAGTTGGTGACCCAGACAAGCCTTGGGCCCCGCATAGATGCTGTGCTACATGTACAACACAGCTTTCACAGTGGTTCAATGGCAAAAGACCATCAATGCTGTTTGCAGTCCCCGTGGTGTGGAGAGAACCAAGCAACCACATAAAAGACTGTTACTTCCGCTTGGTTCCTACTCTTTCCAGCAGAATGACGAAGCAAAAGAAGTCAAGAATAGTCTACCCAAACATTCTGTCTGCATTGAGATGACTGGTTCAACAACTTGGCTGCAAGGTGATGCGAAACAAGCATGGAATTGCTTTTCGCCTAGTGTCTAGAAACTTTCTTGGGAATGGTAGGGTAGAAAACTGTAAGGAACTAGTAGAAGACATGCTGATGCAGTATCAGAAACTTGGCTGCAATATGTCTCTAAAGATCCACTTCCTTCATTCCCATCTGGATTTCTTCCCCTGAAAACTGTGGTATGGTTAGTGAGGAACACAGTAAACATTTTCATCAAGATGGATATCGCATCAATGGAACAAAGATACCAGGGAAAATGGTCCACTACATGCTGGCTGACTACTGCTGGACACTCCCCAGAGATGCTCCTGAACAGCTGTACAAGAGACAAGTGAAGAAATCTAAGAAGTAGTCTATGACTTGATTTTTTTACAGGTATTAACCGTAGGCCTTTTACTATTGGCACGCCTTTTGTGATGTAAACATCCATTTATTGCAGATAACAAGAAAACTAGAGCCAAAATTAGAATTTGACTGTCATACTCATGTGGAGCTCATACAAATTGATAGGAAATGACTAATTTTATTTCAATGATATGACTTTTGTAAAAATTTGCTGACCAGTGTAATCAGAAGAAATGCAAAGAAGCTTTAAAATAAAGGTAAATTGTAGTCTTTAGGATTTACAAATATTTGAAAGAGACAAGTTAGGGTTTTCCAGCAACAGATGGTGAGTGCCATAGCATGAATGTCCCATGAATGCCTGAGAAGAGCACGTGGCCACACAAAACATAGTGAATATGACATTTACCAGAGAAGCATTGTTCAGGATCTTGAGATCAGTGCTTGAGGTGACAGCCCTTACCAAAGCACTGTGAGTACAAGAAGAAATTGACAAGAATAGGACAGGGAGACCCCTGAACGCAGTATAGGGGCTTCCCAGAGATGTTTTATAAGTTAAGACTGAGAAGATGCTACTAAGAGTCTGAGACAAATGTCCAGAAAGACAGCTCTATGTTATGTTAAATTATTGTGGGCCAAGGGGTCGGGGGTGGAACATAGAAGTAGAAATGATGAGTAAGAAGGCTTATAATTGAGGCTTCACAGGCTAGGAAAGGATATTCGAAAGTGTCTGGAAGAGCCTATGTTGTGATTAACAAAATTCAAGCTTAAGAAAGTAACATGAGACTGAATTTGAAATTACCTCCCACTTTTGAAAATTTCAGTTTTTGCATTTGAACTTAACTGTAATACCAGAGATGGTGAAAAAAGGTGTGTGTGTGGGGGGGGTTGGGATAGGGTGGGGAAAGGCTCTGGAATCCAGAGGCAGTGTCACCAAAGGTGTGCATCTCTCCCGGTAACTTGGGGGTGCTGTTGGAAGCTGCCAAAAGATAATGCAAACCAGAGGGAAGAGAAACCAATGATCTCTGCCCTCCTTTGTCCCAGTGTATTCAACACAGTTTCTTTGAACCACATTAGGAAGAAAATTAAGGTTAGGAAGAAAATTAAGGCAGGATTCTTAAGTCTGGGGTCAGGAGTGGACAGCTCAAATACAAACAAGAGCTGAATGGTAACAACTAAATGATGTAGTTCAGTTCAGACTGACCCATGATGTAGGTGAGAGTTGTACTCCGTCTGAAAGGACAGCTGCAGAAATGTGGGCCCAGGGTTGCTAGATTGTCTGAGTTAAAAAAAAAAAAAAAGAAAGAAGCCAGTTATCTGGATTTCTTCGTGAAACAGACTATTTTTAGCAACAAATTCAATTTCTTTAAAAAACCATCATGCTAGTCAAAGAAAACATATCTGGGAGAAATGTGGTGCCTGTGCTAGCTTGTGATTTTTGCCTTGGACCCCATCCTCAGTACCATTACAACTTTGGTTAAGGAAGGGATTTAAAACTATATGCTATCATGAAAGCATGCAAATATCTGATCTTTGGCCAGTCTTTAGAATACTAGGGGAGTTCAAGAGATTAAAAAAAAAAAAATCTGGGATAATGTAGCCCTTCATAGCTAATGCCTTGGGGACAATATTACACAAGTTTAAGTAAGTCCAATGTCCAGATGCACAAAGAACACAGTACAGAATTTGGGAAGGAGTTAAGTGTGGACCAGAGTCAATGCTTGCAAATACTTGCATCCAATTTACTTTCATTCTAGTAGGAAGTTGCCCATGAACACTGATGAACAAAACCTGGCCCTGAGGGGCGATCTATAAAGTGATACAGAATCAACATGTGTCATGGCAGTGACCAAAGAATTGATTAGCTAGGGTTTCTGTGGTTTTGGATACATTTCCAGGGAAGACAATTACAGTGAAAATAAATATCTACATCCCAACTGGACAGAAATTCAAGAATACTTTCTTTGATTAGACAAATGAAAGCATTCAAGTGTAGACCCCAAAATGCTTAGGGGAGAAAAAGAACTCAACAAGATTCCTGTTAAATTATACTAAGTTGAATACTCTCTCCTTCCCCCTGACTCTCTCCCGCCCCCCACTTTCATGTTCCCTGGGAACTTATGAATGTGACTTTATTTGGAAATACGGTCTTTGTAAATGTAAACAAGTTAAGATGAGGTCATACTGGATGAGGGCAGTTCTAACACAGCAATTGGTGTCCTTATAAGAAGGGGGAATGTGGATACAAACACACACTGAAGGAAGACAACCATGTAAAGACTAGCAGATTTTAGACTTATCCCTACCACGACCACTCAAAAATACCAAGAATCGCCAGCAACCAACAGAAGTTACAAAAGGAAAGGAAGGATTCTTGCCTAGAGCCTTTGCAGGACTTATGGCCCTGCCCACACTTTGATTTCTGCCTTCTAGTTTTAGAGCTGTGAGAGAATAAATTTTGTGATTATTTGGTATGGCATCCCTAAAAAACTATTTTTTCAGGCCTCACTGGTGGCACAACGCGTTAAGTCTCAACACTATGAAGCTATCCGCAGCCACTGCAGCACAAGTTCAATCCCCAGCTAGGGAGCTTCCCACATGGCACAGCAGACCTCTCCTGCATCACCCGCTACTCCCCTCAGCAGTGTACTTCAGTAGATCTGCCTGTTCTGCTCCCCACTCTGTCTCTGATGAATCCTCTCACTACCCCCCACCCCTGGCCTACACACCAGTCCTTGTATGTATAGATAAATAAACCTTAAAAACAAAACAGAACTATTTTTTCAAGTCACTTCTGTGATGAAGGACTAGCTATATGACTTACAACTATGTCCCAAATTAGAGCAATATGTAGGGTATAAGAGACAAAGGCACAGGAAGCATAATATCAACAGAGCATGAAAACCCATGTTTCTAGAGAGATCTGAATAGGAACAATAACTGATAACCAAATGGAGTGGAAAACTCCAATTCCACTGTTGTTAAATACCATGTTTATCCCAGAGTTGCACTAGATTTAATTTCATTTAGGGGAAATTACATATTGAAGATTTTAAAAAATTCCAGTCATCCTCTTCTTGCCCAACTTAGTTTCCTCTTTCGTAAGGGAAAAAAAAAAAAAAGACAAGCCCCTAGAAAACAACTATGAAGTATTTTGGGTTTTTTTATATATCTAGAGAACAAGATTAAATATTTATTTGTAATATTGTCTCATTCCATATACAGAAAGTTTTCCTCATATAATATAAACTCAGACAACAGTTTTACATGATTGTTGGGTGGAATGTCTTCCATTTTTGCCTTGTAAATTTAAAAAATATAATTATCTTAAAATATGGTCACAGAAAGAAATATAGCATGAATTTATCCATGGGCTTTCAGTGTTAATACTTTCTTTTTGGTTTGCTTCGTCTCTCAGACCCTCTTATCTATAACAGCCTGGCGTTTCTAATCAAAGCCCAGAGAAAGGGAGGGGAGGCTTCATTAGTCTCATTTAGAAATTCAGTTCATAAAGTCAATAATAACAAATGGCCCTTAAATGCCATCCCCCAACAGGGTGCACTCAGTTCTAGCAGGATGCATATACACATCCACATACCACCATATACATATCCACTACCACCATTATTACCCCACCAGACCCTTGAACAAAAACTGTCCCTGCAATTCTGGTGCATAGAAGTGAATCTCTTTTATTTATTTATTTTTAAAAATTTATTTATTTTTTGTGTAGAAGAACTGGGATGTAGGTCTGAGGTACGTGAGGTGAAAGGATTCACCAGAGACAGAGTGGGGAGCAGAACAGGCAGATCTACTCAAATACACTGCTGAGGGGAGCAGTGGGCGCGCAGGAGAGGTCTGCTGTGCCATAAGTGGGTTAGATCCCCGAACAAGATTAAACTCAGGCCGCAGCAGTGATAGCGCTGAGACTTAACCCCTAGGCCACCAGGGAGGCCCCTGAATCTCTGTTAAATATGCCACTTATTAGCAAGGGTGTTGCTCTGCATCAATATTTGGTTAATTTCCAGGCTGTGGATGTCACCTCACGTGAAACTCTAATGAAGTATGTTACCACAGCATACGCATCATATTCAATTACATGTCAAGAAAAGCTTGTACATATCAGCTCACCCTAAGTGTGTATCACAGGGTCCTGGACAGCTCTGTGGGAGCTAAACTCTCAGATCATAACTTATATCTAAATAATTGTGACAAATAATACACGTCATGAAAATATTATAGGTCATTAATGACATATACATAAAAAATGTTATTAGGAATGTGAGTTAGTTTTTATAAGTTACCTATACTTGAAATAAAATTATTTACTACTCTTTTTCAAGATTCTGGTCTAGTCTAATCACACAGCATCTATCAAAGGGACCAAATTAAGTCTCAAAACTAAACAAAAAAAAGAATCGGGGTGGACAGAGAATAAATATCATCCATCAGATTCCTGATTGATGGAAAGGGTTTCACTGGCCTCAGCAACTGCCTTGATCAAAAGTAGAGATGTGACACTTTAACAATAAATTCACATTAATAAAATATCATTTATATGTGTTTTCTATATTGAATAAGCATGGGCATACAATTCTTCATAAGACAGGAATTTGTGTCTAAAATATTTGAAGAAAAAGAGTTTGGTATAGGGCATTCTTAGCTGCCTTTGAACCAAGTTCAGATTCTGCAGACTTTCATCTGCAAGGAGCGACTTTCATGCTCCAAAGAACATGGCATCTCACAGAAGCATCTTCCAGGGTTAAAGGTGATAATTTAGCAAGAAGTAGGGGGACTTTATAAAGACTTCTTTAAGAAAAGAAAATCATAAAAATGCATCTGATCTAATTTGGATTTATTCATAAACAGAAAAACATTCCACGTTAGTATTAAAGAATGGTTAAAATCTACTTTACGAGATACACATTTTCATAGCAAGCATTTCATAGAGATCTAATAAAGACATGCCTTTTTCTGACATTGCCCAAGCTCTTTATGTAAGTCCCAGTGCATTAAAAGGTGTTCAAGAAATATTCACAAATGAATGAACAAATAAAAAAGCCATTTGCCCTTAATAAATTTACTCCACAGGATGAGTCTGGGTAATTAAAACAGCATGATACCTTTCACTTAGGTCACAGGAAGTTTACAAGATAAAATTGTGATTTACTTCTAACAACCATGAAAAACCAGATAGTATATATCTGTTTTCCCACTCTTTATCTTTATATTCCAATCATCCTGATTCCTTCAACTAATTATTTTACTCTTCTATATTGCACATTTTTTGGAACTGAGGCATAAACAACTAAAAGAGGCCCTCTTAAAAACATGACACTCTACTGTGTCATTAACTCCCCTATACCCCCGGGTGATTTTATAAAAGCTCTTCCCAAATTAAGCATTATAGCTTTGATGAATTCTGAAAAAACGGCTCCATGGGAAAGTTAGAAAAGCAAAGTCCTAATCTCTGATCTTTGTTGGGTCTGCTGTCCCTCAAAAGAGGTGATATTCCTCTGAAGTAGTACTAAATGAAACAAAACATTGGTCTGTTTGCTACCACAGCTTATACTTGCCACTTTTCTGTAATGTAGAAAAACCACATATTTTCAAAGGCTTAACTTCAAATACTAAGGTGAGAAGGTAAAAGTAGAGGAAAGAATAGTCTGTCAGTATTCAAAGGAAAATTCTACAGTTGTACAGTTCTTTCCAGTTGAATTTAGACATCAACTTTGTTCTGGTCTAACAAATCCATACTTTTTTTTTTTTTTAAGTATGCTCTTTCATTCCCTTGTAAGACGTAATTCATTTAGGTTTGAAAATAGACTATTGTGTATGTGGTAACTTTAATTCCATGATACAAACAAAAGTGCTTTCAACAATTGTCCAAGACCATATTTAAGCAATTAGTCTAGACCATCATGTTAAGCCTAACACAATTCTGGACAACAGATTTTCTGTAATGAGTAAAATATAATTTAGGGAGCTGAAAGTATAAACTTAACTAGGAAAAAAACCTGGGGCTAGAAAGGAAATTCTGGAATCCCAATCTTAGTCCATGTACAGGAGTTGAGAGACATAAAACACACCTGGTCTCCACTGCTTTCCTCAGCTGAGGTGTCAACAGAGTGTAAAGAATTCCTTAGATTTTGTTCTCCCTTTCTAAATGACAGTCCAAAAAAGTATTCTTAAGAATTATCTGGCACCTTCATCACCATACGCAGTTTCTTCCCTCACACCCCATGGTGGGATGTCACAATAACTTTGCACCCACAGATATGGCTTCAGGGTGGCCCCTGAATGGAATGAGCTGTTTTCGGCAGCTTGGTTTGGTTAGCTGCAGCTGCAGGGAAGAGCTGGCTCCACAACCCCCCACCCCCTTCTCCTACCCACCCCAAACAAATGCTTCAGGCAGCTGTCACACTTGAATGCTGGCAGTGCCCAAGGCCCTGAGGGTGAGGGAATGGGAAAAATGAGGGGGGGAGGGCGGCTCTGTGACTAAAGCACAGCCAAATTTCAGGGATGAATAAATGAATTAACTTTAACACCACCATGGAAGATATGAGGTCTGCACATGTCTGCCCACTTCCACACTTGGGACCTTGTCACTTGAGAGGGAGACAGGGCAAGAATATAGGAAGACAATTTAAGCAAAGGTGGACTTGAGCTCTAGCAAGGTCCATATATTCCAGTTTATCTGACACTGTCCTGTATTATTATGTCCCCTTTTACTCTCCAAAGCTCTGGTCCAGTGTTTCTTAGGTGTGTGTGGGGGGGGGGGGGGGATATTTACACTTGTAGGGGGCTAATTCTTCCTTTCTCTAGAATGTTCTGCTCACTGGAAAATTCAGCAGACCTACCTCCAACTTATCATTTTTTTCCCTCCTGGTCATTCTAACAACTCAGTATGTTCTCCCTCTTTTCAAATGCTTTCTGAGGTAGAGCCACTGAATGTTCTTTCTCTCTCTCTTTTTTTAAAGATTTATTTATTTATGCATA
Organism: Scalopus aquaticus; assembly: GCA_004024925.1. Classification (NCBI taxonomy): domain Eukaryota; kingdom Metazoa; phylum Chordata; class Mammalia; order Eulipotyphla; family Talpidae; genus Scalopus; species Scalopus aquaticus. The sequence goes on from PVIJ01015859.1 coordinate 15,444, forward strand.
CAAGCTGGGGTATAGGCCAGAGGAGCGGGGCGGCGAGAGGGTTCACCAGAGACTGAGTGGGGGAGCAGAACAGGCAGATTGATGAAAATACACTGCTGAGGAGAGCAGCAGGCAAGGCAGGAGAGGTCTGTGCACCATGTGGGAATCTCCCCAGCCGGGCATTGAACTCTTATCGCTGCCAACAGCTCCACAGTGCAGCGCTTAATCGCTGTGCCACTAGGGAGGCCCTGAATGTTCTTTCTCTTAAGGATGAAAGAAATTAAGACTAAGAAAGGTGAAATGACTAGATCAAGGCCATGGCTAGATGGTGGTGGGCACTGTTGCTTAACTTCATATTCAGTGCAAAATTCTACTGTCCCATGACGGACACTTGTAGTTGACTCAGCTTGTAGAGGTCAAACTGCAGAGAAAGAATTTATATGTGGTAATATATAAGTGTTTTATTTGTGACCCCTTAATCATAGGCAGTCAGTAACTTCACAGTCCTTACTGATTCCAGAGGTTATTAATAATAATAGTATTTTCCAAGGAGGATATGATATTTTAGACTCTTAAATATAAAATTTGGCATTCAGTCACAGAAGTTTTCCAGAAAGGGAGGAGGATTGTCATTAGTGTTTAGAAAAATGAAGCTTAAACAGAGTTTAGCAACAATGAACAACAATGATACCAATAAACATCCTTTCATCAAGGAATTAAAAATCTTTTTGTTTCTTCTTTAAAATGTTGATGGATATAGTATTTTCAAAAGTCAGTAAAAACACCTTAGCTTCTATACTTCTTATTAGTTTCACTTTCTTAATAGGATTTAATAATGAAAATATCCCTAAGAGGTAGGTAGAGAAAGTATTATTGCCTCTTATTATCCCCATTTTTTGGATAAAGAAATTGAGGGTAAGAAATTTTAGTGGCTTGCTGGCTGGTCAGGTTTTAAGCCCCTGGTCTTGTATTCTTTTCATTACATCTTGAACATTCAAATCAGGAGCAGTATTAAGAATCAACTATTACACTGATTTATATAACTTAGCCTCTTTCCCTAGCATTTAGGAGAAAGTATTGTTTTTTCCTTTAGATTATTATTCATAGTTATTAGTACTTGCTGATATTAATAGTACTGAATCTCTGAAATGGGCACAGAGGGTCACTCATAGTCTCTCCATTGTATGAACACTCATTTTGTGTCAAACCCTGGTGGAGGTATTGAGGATGCAAAGGCTAATCAGACCTTGTTTTGCTTTTGAAGTGTTCACATATTTCTTGAGAACAATTTTAGTATACTCCTCAGTCAATCAAAATTGACTCATTTCTATCACCTTGGGAAGAGATGGGCAAATGGTTGATTGTAACTAGCTGGTTGTGCCCAGTCAGAGACTTTTCCTGCTAAAGTAACCCCTCTTTCACTAACTCTTCCTCTCAAAAATCTACAACAACAATTAACTGTAATAACACCCTCAAATCCTGGGGACATAAAGTCTGTGTATACATGTTTGAGATATCAACCTATCGTACACCAGGTAGACTATTGATAAACTAAAAAAATAAACTGTTTTTGGTGATGACAATGAGATGCTGATTAACAATCTGATGTCTTTAATTACATTGCCAAAAGAATAGTAATTCCAAATTTCTTTTCTTTTTTTTTTTTTTTGACACATCTGAGTCAGAAGAAGCAGACTGTCTAGAACAAGGCTCTTAGGCTCTTATGTAACTCTAAAGTGGTTACAGGGACCTAAATTGCAGGAATTGTCTGCCTGAGCAGTTTCAAATATTCTAGAGATTAGATTCACAGGGTTATCATGCCCTGAAGATTTGCTTAACTCTGGAATAATGAGAGCTGAGTAGCTTTTGGGGAAAACCACGCTGTTACCATGTTACAGAGCCTCAACATCCCTCCGCATCTCCACTTGCTCTGTTAAAAAAATAAAGTAAGCATGTGGCAAATATGTTTCTATTTCTCCACCAAGAATGCAGACGTGACAGCTTCTTCCCCTTTTCTCTCTCATCCTCTCTAGTTCTGTCCCCCCTCCACGCCCCAAAGGACACCAGCTGCAGGGAGGGTCTGCCTTCCACCAAGCAGGGTCATTATTATCATTAGTAATGCCAAGAAGCCCAGACAGCTTCATTGACATGTGCAATGCCTTACAGCTCTGTGGTCTTGCCCACAATCTCAGTGAAGCTGCTGTCTGGAAATGTAAAGGCTTTGTCTTCCTAAAAATAATGTTACTAAAAGAACATTTAGTTATTTCTTAACAAATCCATCAGCAACTGTAGCCACACTGATGAGAATCCTCCAAGAAGATGAAGTTGGTGGCAGTGTCACCAGCCACCCGATACAAAAGTTCCTTTAGGAAAAGTCAAGACCCCTGATTTTCAGTGGGAGAATTATGGGAGTTTGTTTGCAAAAGGAGGGCTGCCTAGAAAGCAGAAATTAGGGGGAAAAAATTATGACACACTAGTACAATAAAAGCTAATATTTTCATATCTCCCTACATATAAATTCTTATAAATTCACGTTCATTCCTTTATGCACTCGTTTACTCTTTTCCATTCTCCTCTCTGTCACTTAGTGCCAAATCATGCCAGAGAAAGAAGATGTGAGATCTTACCAGACACAGTAATAACAGCAATTGCCCAGTTATGAGCTGGACACAGGCCTATGAGTTGTATGCATGCCTCTCAGTCTCATTGCACAAACAGAGCATTACTTCCATGTTATAGATGAGACAAATAAAGTTCAGAGAGGTATCCTGGCACCTCTTATGTAGACATGTTCTCTTTCTAGGTGATTTAATCCATATTCGTGGCTTTAAATATTTTCTATTAGCTGTTACCTAATTTATATCTACAGCCTAGACACTTCCTCTGGGCTCTGATTCTATTTTTAGAATTACCTGCGAGACATCTCCACTTGGCTGAATCACAAGCATCTCAGATTAAACATTACCAAAACTGAACTTGGAATTTACTCCAGTTCCCCATCCCATCCTCCTCCTTTGCTAGTCTCTCATCCAAAAGCCTTCAAATCAGGGCATCCCTGGGGACGCAGTGGGTTATGTCTCAGCATTATGAAGCTATCTGCAGCCACTACAGCATCAGCTTGATCAATCCCCAGTAAGGGAGCTTCCCACATGGTGCAGCAGACCTCTCCTGCCTCGCCCACTGCTCCCCTCAGCAGTATATTTCAGTCCATCTGCCTGTTCTGCTCCCCACTCTGTCTCTGGTGAATCCTCTCACCACCCCACACCTCTGGCCTGCACCCCAGTTCTTGTATACATAAATAAATAAATCTTAAAAAAAAGTCTTCAAATCAGAAAATAATATCTCATATCAAAACCTGGAAATCATCATGGCATTTTCCTCTTCCACAATGCCACCACATCAAGGGAATCACTGAATCCTGTAAACTCTACCTCCTAAGTCAGTATCGAATCCATCCATTTGACTGCCACCATGATTGCTTACCTGTAAAATGACATTAGTTTCACTCATTTCCTTTTTGCACTCAACTAATTCATTGTGTGATAAGATATAACAGAGTAACTCAAACAGAAATATGATCATATTTTCCCCCATTAAAAGTATCTTCTAATGGGGGCCTCCCTGGTGGCAAAGCAGTTAAGTGCTGCGCTGCGGGGGTGTCGGCAGTGGCCACGTGAGTTCGACTCCCGGCCGAGGAGATTCCTACATGGCGCAGCAGACCTCTCCTGCCTTGCCCACTGCTCCCCTCAGCAGTGTATTTCCGTCGATCTGCCTGTTCTGCTCCCCACTCTGTCTCTGGCGAACCCTCTCGCCGCCCCATGCCTCTGGCCTGTACCACAGCTTGTATGCATAAATAAATAAATCTTTAAAAAAAAAGTATCTTCTAATGACTACCTATTTCTATTAGAAATGACCAAAATTCTTGTATCTACTCGATTCTTTGGTATCTTTTCACTTTCTTTCATTTACTGACCTCCAGTCCAACCTGTTTGCTTTCATTCCTCATTTATGTATACCCAGTTCCTTTCTAACTTCGGTCTTGGAAAGGGCATCCTTCCAACCTGTGATACTGTTACAATCCCTATATTTGGCTAACTCCTACCTATTTTTGAGCCTACAACCATGCCTGGCATACAGAAGATAATCAATATCTGTTAAATGAACAAATGAGTCATGTAATTTCTCAAAATTAGACTTGAACTCAAATATGTCTAGTAAAGCATGTTCTCTTTTAAATTCTTGTTAGTAGGAAAAAGTTCTTTATAAATTCAATATATAGCCAATTCAGGAAGTAAATTTCCTAACATCTTGAAGTCTTTTTTCTTTTTAAAGATTTATTTATGCATACAAGCCGGGGTGCAGGCCAGAGGTGTGGGGCGGTGAGAGGGTTCACCAGAGACAGAGTGAGGAGCAGAACAGGCAGCTCGATCGAAACACACTGCTGAGGGGAGCAGCAGGTAAGGCAGGAGAGGTCTGCCACGCCACTTGGGAATCTCCCTGGCAGGGCATTGAACTTGCGCCTCCGCAGCTATGGACAGCTCCACAGCACTGCGTTTAGCCCATTGCGCCACCAGGGAGGCCCACATCTTGAAGTCTTTACTGACTCAAATGGATGGGTGGGTGGTTGGTTAATGGTGAATAAGCAGAGAGGAATAGAGACATGGGAGTATGGATGAGAGAAAGGAAACAGTAGAGATCACTGAACTGCCATGAGCCAAAGAAAAGTGAAATTTAAAAGCCAAAGAAACAAATCTTTGATATACTGCAAAGAGCAAAAGCAGAGAGATTTTGAAAATATGGAATATAATCTCTTAAGAACAAGAAAACAAATAACCCAATCAAAATGGGCAGAAGATCTAAACAGGCACTTCTCCAAAGAAGACATATAGATGGCCAACAGGCATACAAGAAAAAAAATGTACATCATCATTTATCAAAAGGGAAATACAAGTCAAAACCACAATGGGCATCTCTTTATACCTGTGAGAATAGTCCATGTAGGAAAGACCAGAAAAAAAAAAGTGATGACAAGGGTGTGGTGAAAAACACTATTGGTAGGATTTTAGATTGGTCCAGTCCTATTGAAAACAGTGTGAAGATTTCTCGAAATATTAAAAATTACATATACCATATAATCTAGCAATTCATTCCTAGGTATCAACCCAAAGAAAACGAAAACACTATCCTGTGTTCATTCCAACACTATTTACATTAGCCAAGTAATGGAAACAACCTAAGTGATCAATGATGGATGAGTGGCTAAAAGAGATGTGGTATATATTCACAGTGGAATACTATTTAGCTATATTTTTTAAAAAAGATAAACTCTTGCCATTTGCAACAACATGGATGGAACTGGAGAAAATTACACTAATCAAAATGTCAGGAGAAATATAAATACTGAATGATATCACTCAAGTGTGGAATATAAAGAAAGCAAAGGAGAAGACAAAAACAAACACTTGAAATCTGACTGAGGTACTGGGGCAACCAGAGGTGGAGGGAGGGGAGTTGGAGCAAAGAGTATATGGGGCCCGTGGACTATGGGGGAGGATTACTGGTGCTTTGGTGGTGGGCATAGTGTGAGAACACACATCTGAAGAGGTGTGTGCCACTATCTCTGAATCATATACAGTGTTATAAACCAATGTTACTTCAATACAAGTAATGTCATAAAAAAATAAGGTATACTTAAATTCCAATGTTTAAAATTAAAAAAATATATATAACCAAAATAAAAACCATATATCCAGCTTTTAAGGGGGAAGAAAACTTATCTATTTTTCTGCATGAATCTTTTCTCCTCTCCACTCTTCTATTTGGGGTGGGGAGTGAAGGTGAAGTGGGGGCAGTCAAATGAGGTAGAATGGGGTAAAGAATAGTGGAATTATCTGAGAAAAGCGTCTTTGTGTTGAGGAACAGCAAGTACTTCTTTTCCATCTGAGACCTAGGATGTTTGCCCTCATCAGTGCTATCCTAAGATCCTGCAGACATTTGTCACTGACCCTCAGAGGGCAGAGAGGAGAGATGAACACTGAGGTATCTGACCAGCATGGGCTATGTTAGACTATTATCTCGCTGGTTCTGTTCATGTAGTCAAATTTTCTTCTAAAAAAAATGTGGCAGATTTCACATTTTTTGTTGATAAATGTGGACTTGCAACATTTGTCCTAGTTGTCAAGGTCTGGGAACTTTGGCTTTGTTCTTTTCCTTAAATCCAATTCTTGAATAGTTCCAGCTTTTCAGAAGAAACACTCAATTATGAGGAACTTTAAAAAGTTTATTTCTCATCTCTCTATCCTTTTGTGTGGATAAAATTGTAATAACAACTGGGTTATCAGTCTTTTGGCAAAAAACAAAACACAAACCTGTTCTCCATTTCCCCCTCATATTCTCCATAAAAGGCAACAAAAATCTTCAGTAAATCCTGCATGATCCAACATGGTTGGAATTGCTCTGATTAATTACGTGCTCTGGTTATTAGTTTCTGAACCACACAAGGAGTACCAATTTTCAAAGAATTAAAAGACACTTAGCAGTAAAACGATATAGGGTCTTAATATCACCTTTCTTTGATGAGTCAGAGATGCACAAGGATTTTGTTATACTCTGGGTTACGGCTGTGAGTATGTACTGTGTGGTGGTGCTTAGGGGCTGGCTCATAAACCATTAGATAACAGAGTGCACCGTTACCTACTATTGGTTGGTCATATAGTCAATTGTCTTTGCTACCCTCTAGTTTTCACATAAGAAAGAGAGGAAAAGGGGAGAGGGGTGGTGGGAGAGGGGAGAGGGAGAGAGAGAGAACTGAGTTTGACCTCTGTGATACTAAGTTCTGTGATCACATAATTCTTTTTGTTTAGGAGGTGGGGGTTCTTTCTAATTTCAGTGACTAACGCTTTCCTCATAATTTTTGTTCTTTGAACCTCCTTTAATATTTAAAAATAGCGTTAAAGACAGAAATCTAACATTACTATTGATCTGACAACGTTTTAGGGAAAGACAAAAATTCTGGAATTTATGGCAAAAGAAAGAGAATTAATGTTGAAGGAGACCTGCGCAGGGGGAAAGGAATTGAGAAAAACCATGTAATAGAGAACAAAGAGGAAGAAATGGCTCATGTTTTCACAGTTCATGAGCTGTAGGCTTTGCCTTTCTATCAAATTTTCAGCTGCCATTATTTTTCAAATCAAATTACAGCTGGGGGTCACCATATGATATACTTTCATTTCAAAAGAAGAAAAACTTGAGAGAAATCGAGGCACAAAGTGAGTTACTCTTTGCCTGAATTTTACAGTTTAAAAGATACCTAGAAGATATAAACTATGTCCTGTAGCTATTAAAACACCCCATTTCACCCCACAGCCAGGCCATCTGTACTCATTCCCAGTTTCCCAAACCAAATGCATACAACTATTTTTTTTGGTATGGCAATTGTTGATTAATGAATCATCTTTCCTGCAATTTTTATTTTTTTGTAGACTTAGTTTGGCAAAGTTCCCTGGCATTCCTGTTGAGGTACGTAATGGAAAATCTGACTTCACACTCTATGCTTTTTTGTAACATCACAAAACACTGATAAAACAAGGCTACAAAAAGTAGCTTGGAGATGAAGGGATGTAAAGAAAGAAAAAGCTCAGCGTGGAAAGGAACAAAGATACACTAAATCATCTGGAAAGTAAATATTTAGCCTCCTAGACATGAAGTTACATTTATCTTCAAGAACAGCTCATTTGTTACAGTTTAGGATGTCACAGTGTTTCCATCATAATTTCGCTTTTCTAAAGAAATTGTAATCCAGATATAAAAAGTCATTCGCAAAATTAACTTGGAAACAGGCAGATCCTTTTACAGATCTTAAAATCTTTCCCTAAATGGGGATTTAGGGTGACATAGATAGAATAAAGGTGGCAGAAAGTAATTTCTTGAATTTAGTTTATATCTGAGTTGAAATAAAACTCCGGCAATCACCCTCTGTGAACACATCCAACTATCTATGGAAAATGCAACAGGTCACACAGAGTAAACTTCGGTAACTGTGAACCTTGGCACTCAGCAGTGAGAACTGCCTTAGGGCAGGTTTTTAAGCAAAATTCATAGTGGAATGAAGAAAATGGTTATGAGAACTGCCTTTTTACTATTTAAGATAACAAGACTGTATTTTTAAGATGAGACTTCTCTTTCTTCTCTAAGGCAAAGAAATAATTTTCTTTAAGTGAATTATCCAGATGCCAGGGGATGACTATACAGACACTAACTCAGTTTCTCTCTGCACGCCAATGGTCCTGTAACTTGAGAAAACATCAACTTGCTATGACGGTGAAAGGCTCCATACAGCTCCCAGCAGCACCCTGACAAAATGTTAAAGCCTCTGCTACAGGTATCCAATGAGGTGTTTCATGATAACAACACAGGGTGACGTGTGCATTGTCAATCCTGACATTCCCTGCAGCTGCCAGATGGCATGTACAAAGCGTTCAGTTCATTAATCATCTAGATGTGTTGAAAAAAGTAAGGGGGGGTAGAGGGCAGATGCAGAGATGGCTGTATAAATCCCAACATCTGTGCAGATGTTTCTTGATGCTACCTAAGTTGTTTCCAAAAACCACTGTAACATCTGTGTACTCTTCCCTATTAAGATACACTGCTATTATCTGGAAATACATAAAAAAATTCTCAATGGACAATTTTAATATGTGATTTATGGGCTGCATGAGTAATCCATGTTTGAATAACACTTATATTTTTAAAAGGAGGGAGTTAAATGGGAATACCATGAAATATACAAGTAAGTCAAAAGAGAAGAGTTTCTCTTTGTTTAATTTTATGTTTTAAGTAATAACAGTTGCCTGTTCCAGAGAAGTTCCTACTTCTCACTGACTTGGACAAGTGCAGGAAGACAAAGAATTATTCAGATGGCTTGGAATGATTCTATTTATTCACTTATAAAATGCAGGTAGACTGATAATGACAGCTGTTAACTACAAAGAGAACCAGTAAGGGAAAAAAATATCCATGCCATTTCATATCCTGTTTAAGGAAAATACTGAGATCTTGACCTAACAGAATTAGTGGTATATTAAAATATCAACTCCAAGGAGGATGCTCTTCTACAGTCTGTTGACTTCCTAAAAATTTCCTAGGTCCTGTTTGCTTTCTGGGTTTCCTGAGATACCCTTGGTATCCTTTATATTACAAGAACACTGACTCTTACAGTACCTAATTTGAAATAACTTTTAGCTTTCTACTTCCAGTGAGGTAAACCAAATTAGTCTATTGGTAGAACTTCACTGAATTCACTTTTATACTTTTCAGCTCTTTAATATTCCTTAGCAGCTGTCTTATATTCTTACATAAGATGTACTCCTGTCACCAATAACACTTAAGAGAAAAAAAATTTTTGAGGTCAAGTTAATAAGTCAACCAGTCTAAGTGAAACAGATAAAATGAATAACTGTTTTCATCATTACAGTGTAAGATTTAGGAGTATCTCTGATGATTGCTGTGGGATAGTAATTTTAACAGCAATAACACTATTGTAGGAACAGAAATTTCCTATATTCTTCGCTAACAAAATTTAGGAGATTTTCATTATCTATTAAAGTTGAAATTAATGAGTCTGTGTCCCAACAAATTCTCATCACCTTAGGTAAACAGTTTTACATGCATGTGGTTTTTCAGCAATATTTTATACTTATGCAGAAAAATAAGTAAGTATGTACTTATATTCTTTTCTCCTTTTATTATATGCAAATGGTAGCATTCAACATAGACTATTATGTACTGTGGTTTTTGAACTTATTTTGAGTTGACTTTATTTAAAATGGAGATAATTCTGGGTGTGTATGAATGTCTCTATATGTGTTCTGTTTCAGTTTTAATTTTTTCAATTTGAAATAACTCAAATTTAAAACTTGTCATAGCACAGAAAGCTCTCCTATGCAATGCCCAGATTCAGCAATTGTCAAAATTTGTACTTTTGTATTTTATTCTTTTTCCACATATGCACATTATTTTTCTAAACCAACTGATTAAGTTGTAGACATCATGTTCCTTTACCTTTAAATATGCACTGTATATTTCCTAAGGGTAAAGTTAATCTATTACCCAATGACAGTACAATCAAAATCAGAATCAGGAGACTTACATAATATTATGATTTAATTTACTGACCTTATTCACATTTTACCATTTGTTCTAGTTATGTTCTTTATGCAATTTTTTTTCAAGTCTGGGATCCAGTGCATGATCACACATATATTTAATTTTCATATCTGGTTTTCTTTAGTTAAACATAGCCCCTCAGTGCTTGTGTTTCAGGACACTAATACTTAAAGAGTACCTTTTAGTTTGGGCTTGCCTGTTATTTCCTTAATATTCGATTGTGTATTGGGGGCAGAAACATCGGTTTTTTCTAATACACACATCATGCATGTTATAAGAATGGTGATGGTAATTTTATCACTTGGTTAAGATTGTAATTATCAGCCCTTTTACTCTAAAACCTCTACTTCTCATAGTTATTAATAAGGAATTTGTGGTGGAGAGATTCTTTGAGATAGACAATCACCCTGTTCTTCACTATCTTTCGCTTTCCAGCTTTAGCAATGCCTTACTTCTTGCCTAAAACAATGTAACTATACTTTAGGCCTATGTTACAATAACTTACATTATCATTGAACTGACTACTGAACATTATTACCCCAGAAGGATTTGATGAGGCCTCTGAGGCCCATTTCTCATTCATTTTTTTTAATGCCCAAAACCCAACAAAGTTCAAATCACATAATGACAATCCACAGAAATGATACGATGTCTCAGATTTGCTTTCTAGGAATCCAGTATAGGCTAAAGAAGTATAGATGTAATGAAGGTAGCCAGGAGTCAATGACTGCTGCAGCTGGTGATGGGCACATTGGAGGCTTTTTTTTTTTCTATACTAGAAATTTTGCAAAATGATAAAAACATTTAAAGTAATCAAGAAGTGCTCTCTTAACTGAATGAAAAAAGTTTCTGTCTCCTTTAGGCCTCAATTTCTTTATCAGTTTGGTGGGATGAAAAAAAGTCAAGGAGTTGGATTATAAGGAACTAGTAACTTTTAGGTGAATGACTATTTAAAATTTAAGGAAAAGTGCTTAAATGCTACACATTCATTTATGAATTTAATTTTTTTCAATACAATTGGTCTAAGGGACTGAAAATGTCCATGATTTTCACTATGCACCTACTAGTGTAATTATCTTGGAAAGCACAAACTCAAAACACAAGTAATTTGGATAGCCATTCTGAATATGCATTTATGGTATTAAACTAGTTTCTAAGAAATAACAATAAAATTAGATAAAAGGACTTAGACTTATCTGGAAATAGACAAACCTAGCATTTTGTTGAAGAGACATAGGAAGAGGACTTTTTTTTTTTAAGATTTATTTATGCATACAAGCTGGGGTACAGTCCAGAAGCGTGGGGTGGTAAGAGGGTTCACCAGAGACAGAGTGGGGAGCAGAACAGGCAGATAGACGGAAATACACTGCTGAGGGGAGCAGCGGGCAAGGCAGGAGAGGTCTGCCACACCATGTGGGAATCTCCCCAGCCAGTGTCGAACTTGCATTGCCGCTGCCAACACCTCCACAGAGCAGCGCCTAACGGCTGCATCACCAGGGAGTCCCAGGAAGAGGACTTTCTCTTGATGTCTCAAATTATTTCTGACACATAACTAGTAGTCAGAATACTAAAACAAGTCAGTGAAGTTATTGAGGTACTCTGGGGAGAGGCACCTCAAACACGTATTTATATATAAGTTGTGTGTGTGTGTGTGTGTGTGTGTGCATACACACACTGCTCACTGATGAGAGGCTGCTTATTTAACAAAAGTTTAGGGGTTATAAAGCAAGCTCTTCCTTCACTTTAGGAAAACTGATACTGACATTCTATATCAACACTGTTTCACAAAAGTATCTTTTGAATTACTAGGGTTACCCCATCATAAATCTGAGCTCACTGTCTTACCTAAATAGCAGATACTTTCTGTCAAATAAAAAAAAATATGTGTCTGCTTAGTTTTACTGATAAGAAAATATGCTTAAGTGGCTAAAAGCAGCCAATTCAGATGTGATTTGAGACTTCAAATCATTTTCTGCATTAGGCAACAGAAAGAACCTTTTGGGGTTATTAGAACTAAATGATAACCTTTAACCACTGTTGGTTCAAAAGGTCCATTTCTTACTAAAGCTAGTGTGAAAATGCTAGTGAGTTTTTTCCATTATGTCTGGGCACAATCAGAAGGTTAACATTCTGCAGCCTGCACATTGTCAATAAACAGACCAAATAACTTCTTACTGCTACCATTAGCAAATATTTTCTCCAGACAATAAGTGGTACATTAGTCCATATTTTTCTCCTGGCTGCAGCTTTCCTCTCCATGAGTTCCTGGACATACTTGTGGAACAGTCTGGGAAAATCAATGTTGTGATACATATAAATCATGAAGTTATCTCTTGATGGGGTCTTGTGTCCATAATCACCAATATTGTCTTGTCAATCTCAATGGATAATGATGCAAATTTACTTTTTTTCTTAAATGTATTAAAGGGTCACTAATGTAAACAAAATAAAGCATGGCAGGGTGAATAATAGCGACCATATTTCTTCAATCAAATACCCATACTGTGTGTCTGGTTGTGGTTTCAAAGAAACCTGGATTAAATAACATGATTCACATATGAGGGAGGGAAAGGCTGCAAAAAACTGGATCTTGGTATCTTTAGTAATATATAAAAGGGCCACGTCTAGGAAAATGAAATTGTTTCCTCTCAGAGAGGTATACTGTATAGTTGACCTCTGAATCCTAAAAACAATCTATGGAATAAAATTTAGTGAGAAAGCAAAGGGATGAGTCACCCCATATTCTCAATATAGTAGAGATTTTTATTCAGTTCTGACCTGTCAAAGAGGTACTTTTTGAAAATAGGTTTTCCAGTTTTCCTATTGAGTATTTAAAATGTTTTCATCCTAATATTTGCTTTTCAGGTTACCAGGTAAGAATTAAGGGTAGAGCAGCTGCAGGGCAGTAAATGTCTTGTTGTAGTTAAGATAACAAATAGCTCAAGTTAAAGAACCCTAGTCTTGCATGCAGATCCTGTTTGCTATGGAAGTTTTACAATGTTACAAGCATTCATCATGACCTTTAGAAGATAACAATAAGTGCTAGGAAGTGTGATTTTCAAAGGGGATGTGGGAATGAGGGTTTTGAAGGAAACTTTCCAGAGCTGCAATTGCAGAGCTTGTGGGTTTTGCATTGATTGTCATTTGATAGTGGAAGGGTAGGAAGAAGAATTCTTTGAGGGCAAGTGCAGACAGTGAATAGTTCAAGGCTGCAGCCTGCCTAGAAATTCTGAGTGATTAATGAACACACAAACCACAAATGTAAAAAAGGCACAATTAATTTGATATTTCAAGATTTAAAGGAGCTGAAGTCTTTCTATTACCAAATAATTACACAGAGTAAAATTAACATAAAGTAATGATAGTCAACAATACATTTGGGGATGAGTTTTCCAAATTCTGTGTTTTGGTGTTTTTTTTTGTTTTGGTTTGGTTTGGTTTTTTGCCACCATTCCTTATTGTGGTTATTTGTATAGTGGAAACAACAAAAGCTTTTATGTGAAAGAGACATAGATTTGGTCCTGCTACTTTGTGTGTGTACAAGTGGGTCTCAATGACTACCATGCAGGGTTGTTTTAAGAACAGATGAGATAGTATATGTTAGGTAAAAGCAGATAGTTGTTGCTTAAAAAATACTATCATCATCATCATCATTTTTTTTTTGTTATAAGTAGCCACATTACCACTTATGCCAAATTACAGATTAGTTGATCTACAGAGAAACAAAACATATGTATACTCAACTGCATGTAAATCATTCATACTGTTTTAAAAATGTTGATCCTCTATGGTTTTGAGTTTACAGGTTTTTGAATTTTAAAATTTTATCATAAAAATAAAGACTTTTATGCATTCTTTCAGCATGGCAGAAGATGTACTCAATGAAGCTTCACAATGTCATGAGCAAATTTTTGCTAAAGAGGAATATGACTAGTTTCCTCCTCTCTGCCTCAGATAGATACTACAATTATTTACTGATAATGAAAATTCTTACTGTCATTTCTAATAAAATGTTCTGTTGGCTCTACATACCTTCTTATTTCTGCTTTTCTTGCCTAAGACCAGCTAAAACCTGCCAGTTGCAAATCTTAAGCATGTAAATCAAAACAACCAATCTGGAATTTGACCAAGTACCAACCAAGATTACCTAAATTAGAATCAATGATCAGGACCATCCAACTATTCTCCCTGAATAGCCATCAGCTATTTCTTCTACCACATTTAAATTATTGTCCTTCAGGTATCATATTTTGTCTCTCCATGTTTTAATACCTATAGTCTTCCTCAAATGTGACCCACAGAGTATTTTTGTATAGACCAAAAGAATGACTTTTTTAATCTATAAATGGTTGGCAAAAATAAAAATAATTTTTCATAAAACATAAAACTGAAATTTCAATTACTATAAATGCTTTACTAGAACACAGCCATGCTCATTTGTTCATATATATTGTCTGTGGCCACTTTTGTGCTACAATGATAGAGTTTGATAGAATTTTGTAGTTGCTACAGAGGCAGTATGACTAGTGAAGCCTAAAATATGTATCATTTTACTTTTCATAACACAAGTATGTCAATACTACTCTGGAGGGTGTTTCTCTTCAGGGAAAATGAGGCAAATGCTTGGCCTCCTTGTCTAGTAGGCCTTGGAAAGGAAATAGAGCCTGGTTTGACTTTTCTATAGGGATAAAATGGAATAGTAAGAAAAGAACTAACATAGGAGCCAGGAAACATGGATCTCAGGTTTTATTTTTTTTTTATTTTATTTTTTTTTAAAGATTTATTTTTTATTTATACATACAAGCTGGGGTACAGGCCAGAGGCGTGGGGCGGCGAGAGGGCCCACCAGAGACAGAGTGAGGAGCAGAACAGGCAGATCAGAAATACACTGCTGAGGGGAGCAGCGGGTGATCAGGTTTTATTTTTATGTTGGCTCTAGACAATTAAGCAAGCACTCAACTTCTCTAGACCTATAACATGTTTTCATGTTTTTTCTCTCTTTGGGTTCTCAGTTTTTTATGTATGAAAAAAAGAGTCAGTCCTTCACTGCCTTACTGGATCACCATGATAATATGTGAAATCCTGCTGGTGGGAATGTGAACTGGTCCAACCACTATGGAAAGCTGTATGGCGATTCCTCAAACTCCTAAACATGGAGCTCCCATACAACCCAGCAATACCACTTTTGGGAATTTACCCAAAGGACACAAAAACACTAATCCAAAAGGATACATGCACCTGTATGTTCATCGCAGTGCTGTTCACAATAGCAAAGGTATGGAAGCAACCCAGATGTCCAAAAATAGATGATTGGATCAAGAAGATGTGGTACATATACACAATGGAATACTATTCAGCATTCAAAGAAGATAAACACATGCAATTTGCAGCGACATGGATGGAATTAGAGGGAATCACACTCAGTGAAATAAGTCAGAAAGAAAAAGAAAAATATCGAATGGTTTCACTTATAACAGGACTATAGGGAAACCAAATAGGAGAGAGACACTGGAGGGGGGGAGGGGAGGATAAGGGCACAAAATGGAATAGAAAAGAATACAAGGGACCATGGAGATGGATCACGGGTGAATTGGTGGTGGGCTACCCAAGGGGAATACAAAATGTAAAAGACATAAATAACAATAAAAAAAAAAGTGAAATCCTACCACCATCTCTCTCACTGCACTTTCCAAATAAATCTAGGGTCAGTGGAAGTAAGAGGAATAAGGATATTGGTAACCTTCCCACATGACTGTAGGACGGAAGCTTAAAATCCAATTTTAAACCTATGGAGATAATCCCCCTGAAGTGACCCTATCTACTAGAAGAAAAATTCACCCTAGACTTTATTGGAAAATGGCAGCACTTAGGGCTTATGAGACTGAATCACCTACTTTTCAAAAAATCCCTATTATAAATATGACTGTTAAGTGTATAGTCTAGCAATGCTGATGTCTGGGAAAATACCTTCTAAATTATAGCAGAAAAAAAAAGCATCTAAAGCTGAATAAAGCAATGGATATGAGATGGACATAGATAATTTTATATTCATAACAACTAGTATACAGAGATATTTCTACTCACACAGATATCAGCAAATACACTTCTTATCAGAACTCATTATCTCAAGCATTTTATATTTTAATGCAATGATACACTCTCATTTTTATCAGGTTGTAACACAATTAAGAAATTTTACTTTGAAAATCATTTATGCCTCACTAAGTTATGCATTGAGTGAAATTCCTAACATTCTAAGTCCGTGCAGTAGTATAGGAAAATGGATTGGTTTCATTGCCATGGATCGCACTTTTGTTAACTATAGAGCTGATTTGAGTTTATGTGGTAGAAGGAAAACCAGCAGTCACTGGATACCAGCCTAATGTTGAAGGTTAAATTAGTTGTGGGTAAAATGACTATTCATCATTCCAAGTGATGAACAGAGCCTGGAATCTTGGCCTACTTTTTGGTCATAATGCATTACTAAGCAACCTTGGAACAGGTACTCCCAAAGACAAAACAGGTTTTGAGAAAAGACTGGAGTGGATGAAATATGCATAAGTGGGAATGAACCATAATTTTTATAAGTAGGGCTGACAAATAATTACCATCTTACAAACATGATAGAAATTATCTAAACTTATTAACATCAGTTGGAAAAGTTCTTAGAGGGCCTTGAGTCTAAGTTTCCTTCATGGGAAATCAACATGCATATCAGGTAGCTATTGTCTACCTACCTCCCAATCATGGCAGAATGCTCCCTTTCTCACAAATGTTAGTTTGTTCCATTTTGGTATAACTCCAAAAGCCGTCTAGTCAAACAACGCCCAAGAAAGTAGAGAAGAGAATAATGAACTAGAAAATAGAAGTTCCAAATTCCAACTTTAGACCTGCACTGATTCTAGCTGTATGACATTGTGAAAGTCTTTTATACTCCCTGGCCCTCAGTTTCCTAATCTGTAAAACAGATTCTCTGTTGTCCTTTCCAGGTCTGAATTTCTCTACTTTTGTAATTTTCATTTCATATTACTGAAAAGAAAATTAGTGAGAGAAATACAAAGAGCTGTGAAGTTTTTCTTCTTAAGGTTCTTTCTTATGTCACACCTGGGTTGTCCCTGAACATTCCAAGACTTTTAGACTTGATCATTTGTAGTGCCAGCCGGAAAATGGCACTAGGCAGGTTCTTGATGATGGGCAGACGGGTATAAATGAGTCCTGGAGCCCTCGGTGGCTTTTTATGGCCTTTTATTATTTAAACTCTTACAACCATATACAAAGTGGTGGGGGCGGGGTGGGGGGGGAGGAGAGAGTGGGGGGCAGGAGGCTAGGCCTCCTAGCCCCTAGCAAATCTTCAGCTTCCTTGGGGCCCTTCCTGCAGCATGCTCTCTCTGCTGCCCTCTCTGCTGCTGCTTCTTCCCTCTGCTCTCTCCTTCTGCACATGCACACTCTAATGGCTACTCTGTAGCCACTCTAATGGCTACTCTAAGCCACGCCCCTCAGGCTTTGCTACTCTAAGCAAGGCAGCACCTAGGCCTGTGGAGGCCCATCCCCAAGGGGAGGGCAGAAAAGCCTGAGAATTCTTCAGCCTACCCCACAATACTTCATCCCAACACTTAGCCTTTACCTCAAATTATCAGATTACTTACAGCGTGATTCTGCTTTTGATTGTTGATTATTTCAAACGTTATCATGACTCAGAATCTGTCCTTCTAACCACTATATAGTTAAGAATAAGTCACAAAATCTGAATGCTCAATTTGGCTTGCAAAATTCTGAAGTTAGAAAAAGAGAAATGTCTCAATGTTCTTATATACTCAAAATGTCTTTTTCTATTTTCTGTGGAATGTTAGTAAACTATTCAATATTTGATTCTTACAATTAGAACATAAAGAATAAACCTTTAGCTCAAGGAAAAGCTATAGCTTTTATAAAAACTGCAATTAATGTATATTTGATATACTCTATACCGATTTTTGGAAGCAAAAACATTGTACATTTTAATGTGATAGTAACTTGGCAAAGGCTGTAAATGCAAGAATAAAATGAATATTTAGCATTTAATTTACTTAACTAAAGTAATATAATTAAAAAGATTGGATGTACCTGGAGAAACTTACTCTATAAAAATAATTACCATAACCAAAATTCAGTGTTAACTAAACAAAGCTTATTTTCTGTACCAGTAATTTGGCTACTTTAGTAAGATATTTAAAAATTAACTTTAAACATTTTCCCCAGGAAATGAAGTGCAAAAAATTCTTTTAAACAAAAGGAAGGGAGTTAAGGTGCTGAAATGACAGTTAACAATCGACCACTTGCTTGAAAAACATCACCAAGACACACACACACACATACACACACACAATTTTAGTAAAAAGTTGTATTAAAACAAGTTGCCACTCTGAATAGTTCATAGTAATGAGTTCTGAGTCTATTATAGTCTGATAGCTTAGATTATTTTCTAACTGGATAAACTGTCATATATTCATTATCACACAACCAACCACCCTGTTCTATCACTATATATTTTAGCTTTATAACTCAAAACTATTTATTAGAGTACCTCCTAGGTAAACGCAGTGTTTTAACAAAAGATTTAACCATTCAGTAAAAAAATTATAATTAGTCATAAAATGTATTACCTTAATTTTTGCTAAAGATCTATTCTCAAACATTTGTTAAATACTACTCTATTTATAAGAAGGAATATTTATAAGGAACAATAGAAAAAAATCTTATCTAAAACCCAAGTAATCATAATCTTCTGACAAGTAAAGCTTAATGACTAATATATACTACAGTGGAGTGATGCAAAAAATAAAATAATCTGTATAAAGTACTGAGCACACTTACACTGCCTGGAACATAGTAAGTGCTCAATAAATGTTAGCTGTTTTTGTTATTATTATTGGTCCCCTACATTCATAACCAACTAGAGTAAGATTTAATCAATATATATCCAACCCCATCATTCCAGTACTTAAAAAAAACTTTTGTATTTTTTAAAGATTTATTTTTTATTTATGCATACAAGCTGGGGTACAGGCCAGAGGCGGCAAGAGGGTTCACCAGAGACGGAGCGGGTAGAAGAACAGGCAGATCAGAAGTACACTGCTGAGGGGAGCAGCGGGCAAGGCAGGAGAGGTCTGCCCCACCATGTGGGATTCTCCCCGGCTGGGCATGGAACTCTCGTTGCGCTGCAGACAGCTCCACAGCGCAGCGCTTAACCGCTGCGCCACCGGGGAGGCCCA
>PVIJ01015860.1:0-34829 GCA_004024925.1 Scalopus aquaticus
TCTCTCTCTCTCTCTCTCTCTCTCTCTCTCTCTCTCTCTCTCTCCACACCCCCCACAACCCACCTCCAGGTTCTCACCACACTTTAGTAAAGGGGGGTTATAGGCACTCTGGTTTGATGGCAAAGTAATTTTGCGATTGGGATATGAACTGAACTGGCTCTTGCCACTGGGCAGAAACATAAATGTCATGAAACTGCCTAAGGATGATATTAAAGGGTCACCTTGGTTGCCACAGCTCAGGGCTGTTACTTTTTAACCATTACATGCCCAATGGTGTGTTCATTCTGCTTTAACACCCAATTAAACATCTGACTCCATAATGATAACTTTGTAAAAAGTAGGTCAGGCATCTTACATCAGTTTTCCTAGAAGCAGAGGCTGAGATGGGTTGTTCAATGCAAGTGATTTTTTTTTTTTTTTTTTTTTTTTTTTTTTTTACACTGCTGAGGGAAGCAGCGAGCAAGGCAGGAGAGGTCTGCTGCGCCATGTGGGATTCTTCCCGGCCGAGCCTGGCGTCGATCTCACATCACCGCTGCCAACAGCTCCACAGCACAGCACCCAACCGCTGCGCCACCAGGGAAGCCCGCAAGTGATTTTTAAAAAGCATCCTCTCAAGTGAAATCTGGAAGGGAATAGGGGAAGCAAATGGAGCAGGGAAGAAGCCAGGCAAAGAGGAGGGCTCAGTGAAGTCTGGCTTCAGCCTGACCCAACCAGGCATCTGGAGTGGCAATGGCTACAGATTTGTCCCACCTGTCTGAGGATTTTATAACCTGTAGTAACCACTGAGTAGCTACAGATTACCTCCCTCCCTGGGCGATCATAGCATCTGGGCATTGCTGGGCAAGGAGGCTCCATTCAAGCAAGGGCAACTGTCTGGAGCACGGGACCACCACGTGAGCCATTGGCAAGCAGTACTCACAGCGGCAGGTAAGAGAACTGTTGGTCAGGGAGTTGATGGCAACAGGGGATGTTCTGATCACACAGCCAGTCATTGCAGTGAATGCACCTGGCGTGAGAGGACTCTTGGGAAGGAAAAGGCTTATTTGCTTTCCTGAAGAGTATTGTAATTTAACAAGTCTTGCCAACCATGTTAGGGAGACATAATCAGCAATCACTCAAAATTTTATAGAGTGACCTCCCTTATGGCGCAAGAGGTTAAGTCTCAACACTGTAAAACTATCCGCAGCCACTGCAGCATGAGTTTGATCCCCAGCCAGGGAGCTGACCCACATGGCGCAGCAGACCTCTCCTGTCTCGCCCCCTGCTCTCCTCAGCAGTGTACTTCATTCAGTCAGCCTGTTCTGCTCTCTGCTCTGTCTCTGGTGTATCCTTTAACCGCCCCCTCTCCCACATATCTCTGGCCTATACCCCAGCTCTTGTATGCATAAATAAATATTTAAAAATTTTTTCATAGGAATAATCTGGGGAGAGGGACTTTTGTAAAGAATCCTATTTTTAGGATGCATGTGTCAGCTGGAGTCCAGTCATAGGCTTGACTCTGCTGCCATGCTCAGTGCTGACCTCCCCCAGGTTTACATTTGTAGTTTGTCAGTCTTCATCCACTCTCTATTGGCCACATGAATGTGTGTGTCCATGTGGTTTATTTTAATCTGTAAGGACTAGGTAAAGGCAGGTTACAACTATTTGTTTTCCATGTAGTGTGTTACCTAATTACCTGCTTGATAACAGCTATTGATGAAACATGTCTATTTGATGATGACAGGGGTGGTCTATTTCATCATTGCCCAGGCCATAATCACACACCTAAGGTGTCCTAAGCAGGACATGTGCATTCTAATGCATCCAGGGGTCAGACAATAATGTAAAACAGTGAACCAGCTCAGATATAAAACAGCAGAGAAAGCACTGGAGGTTTTAGCACACTGCAGCGTGAAGGAATTCAAATCATAGTGTTTCAAACACTGCAGGAGGCCAACAAAACACTGCTGTGGGCCAGACCTGGCTAATGGGTCCCTACTTAGGGACCTACAGGCTGGCCTGGACTCAGAGCTGGGAATTCAGGCCACTCACAGATGTCCTGGATGTGCTCTGCTGTCTTACATCTGCTTGGTTCACTGAGCAGCCAAAATTGTTATTTGTCTCTGCCCACTATGGGTGATTGGTAACACCAGCTTTTTCAGCCATGCTGCCCTTCTTGCAGAACCAGACACAGAGATCTTGAGATATTTCCTGGCTTGCCAGGGAAATCTGAGTCATAGATGCCCCATTTACTTAACATAAGCAGTAGAAACATCTCAAAAGAGCCCATTTCCTAGTAGAGCGCCCGACAGCTAGTAGGCACTCCTAAATGCTTCCTGAAGCTTCCAACAAGCTAGTTCCATAATGCTCGATTCCAGGTCTTTATAACCCACCCCCCAGTTTTCATTCTGAGAATGAAATTTTTCAGTTTGATTATGATGTCAAGATTGTATGTACTAATAGCAAGTGCTGGCTGGGAGGCAGAGAAATCAAAACCCGCCAACCCTGCTGGTGGGAATGTGAAATGGGGCAGCCTCTAGGGGAAAGTCTAGTAGTTCCATAAAAGGTTAAACAGAGTTACTTGTGACCCAGGAGTTCTACTCCTAGGTGTATTCCCAGTGGGAATCAACACAGATGTCCTCAGAAAACCACAAATATTCACAGCGGCATTATTCATAACAGCCAAACAGTAGACACATCCAGCTGCCCACAGCTGTGGTATGTCCACACGATGTGGATGTGGTATGTCCACACGACATGTCTGCATGATGGCGCGCCATTCAGCTATAGAGAGGAGTGAGGTACTACACACACGACCCTATGGATGAGCTTGAAACATCATTCCAGGGGAAGGCAACCTATCACAAAGACCTTATGTCCTATGATTCCATATCATTGATCCAGAGTAGACCAATACATAGAGACAGAGAAGATTGGTGCTTGTCAGTAGCTGAGGGGAGGAGGAAATGGGGAGTGTCTGCTAATAGTGTAGGGTTTCTTTTTGAGGGCAGGAAATGTTCTAAATTGATTGTGGCGATGATGGTACAACTTTTGAATATGTTAAAAACCATTGAACTATGCACTTTAAATGTGAATGTGGTATGTGAATTGTATGTCAATAAAGCTGTTATTTTTAAAAAATTACATATACTGTGAAGGGTTTTGTCATTACCACAAAATACCATGTGTGCGAACCTGCTACGGTATAACTTTCAGTGTTTTGCTCCATGTGTGGCACATAGTAAGTGATCAGTAGATGGTTGTTGAATGAATGTTGAATGGACTTCTTAAAAACTAGAATATTCAGTGAATTGGGGTGGATATTCTGGTCAATTGAATTTCCTAAATTTCCAGATACTATCCTGAAAATCTCTAGAATTTCGTCTCTAAGAGAGAACCTAGCATGAAGCCTAACATATGGTATGTTCCCAATAGATAGCAATTCCTTTCTGCTTTTTTTCCCCCAAAATTTTATTTTAATTTATTTATGAATACAAGAACTGGGGTGTAGGCCAGAGATACGGGAGGTGAGAGGATTCACCAGAGACAGAATGGGGAACAGAACAGGCAGATTGACGGAAATATACTGCTGAGGGGAGCAGTGGGTGAGACAGGAGAGGTCTGATGCGCCATGGGTCAGCTCACTGGCCGGGGATCGAATTCTTACAGCAGCGGTTGGTGATAGCTTGATAGCTGAGACTTAAAACCCCTGCGCTACGAAGGAGGCCCCCTTTCTTCTTTTTAAAACACATTTTTAAGACCTATTATTCCACTTTTTTTATTTAGTATCCATTTTGTCAGTGGTATCATGGATCCTCTATGGAAAGAGAGGTAAGAATTCAGAAAGACCAAACCTCATGTTCAACAGTGGCAGGTAAACTCAGTTGAGAAATGGCTTTTGATTGTTAAGTTTTGAATATATGGACTAATACAATGGTTCTCAAGCTTGAGAGTACATCAGAACTACCTGAAGGAGATCCAGGATGGACCCAAGAATTTCCAAGTTCCAGGTAGAACTGCCGCTGTAATTCTGGAAACCACACTCTGAGAATCAAGGCATAGGACTTTCTTCAGCTTAATTATTATTTTTTTAATTGAAACAGTCATAAGTTTACAGGAAAGTTGGAAATACAGCACACAAAAAAAACTTCTTTTAGCTGTCATTTAAATACGAGCTGCTGACATAATGTCTTGTCACCAGCCCATACTTTAGTGCGGAAGTCTTTCTAACAAAGGTGTCTACATAGCCACAGTGCCGCCACCTCTGTCAGGAAAGGAACACGGAGCACTGCCTCGTCTTGTCTTCATATCCAGTTTGAATTTTGCCAGTTGTGCCAGTGACATGGCAAAGGGTCCAGTTCAAACCTCTGCTTTGCCTGTAGTTGCCACGTTCCATAGCCCGGGGACAGTGCCTCAGTCTCCTTGACTTCCACCATCCTGACAATTCTGCAGTCCTAAGGCCAGTTATTTTTAGGAGTGTCCCCCAGCTGGGATCTGCCTGCTGCTTCCTCATGAGTAGATTCAAGTCCCACATGCTTGTATCCTAATGTGTCCTTTAGGTGCTGTGTGATTTTAGTCCCCTTTTAATGGTGATGTTAATTTTAATTATTTAAGGTAGGTAATGTCTCCCACTCTTCGCCACCATAAAGTCACTCTTTTCCTTTTTGTAATTAGTAAATATTTTGTGGAATCTTGAGTATCTTGAGATGGTCTAATTACTTATCACATTTTCACTTTATTTATATCACTATGGACTCATGGCTTCCATTTTATTCAATAGATTCATAATCCATTACTATTATCATTTTTCACATTGCTCAAATTGTCCCTAACTTGGCTAGTGGGAACCCTTTCAAACTGGCTTCTGTGTTCTTTTGACATGTCCCCACCTTTCTTCAAGTACTTCATTTCTTTCTGGTACAAGAAAATCTTGTACTTTCATGCGGAATCCCTACAATTAGCCCTTTCTCCAAGGACACACGGTTCCTTTTAATTGAAAATGGCATCTGAGCCAAAATCTGGATCCCAGATTCTTGTTATGGGAGTGTTTTTGCCCTCAGTAAAAATACTATATGTACTACTTATCTACATTGCATAATAAATCATCCCAAACTTAGCAGCTAAAAGCAAGACCCACTTATCATCATCACACAGTTTCTGAGGTCAGGAGCTCTGGCATGGCTTGGCTGGCGTGTCTGTCTCAGTCTCACAAAGTGTCAGCTTGGGCTGTGGGCTTATCTCCAAGCTCACCTCAGTAAGGACCCATTTCAACCTTGAGTGCTGGCTGAATCAGTTCTTTGTGCATTTGTTGGACTGAGGGCCTCACTTTCTAACTGACTGTTGGCTGGAAGTTGCCCTCAATTCTTTGCCATGTGCGCCTCTCCACAAAACAGTTCACAGCAGTGCAACGTGCTTTATCAAAGCAAGCAAGGAGGAGCGTCTCCATGCAAGACAGACATTCATCTTAGGTAACACAATCACAAAATGACTCCGATTACCTTTGCTGTAGTCTGTTGGTTAGAAGCAGCTCAAGGTCCTGACACACTTAAGGGGAAGGAATTACACAAGGGCATGAATGCCAGAGGATGCAGGTCACTGGGGACCATCTCAGAGTCTATACGCACTTACATATATAGACACAGGTACACGTTATGTTTACATTTCTATCTATCCTCTATCTGTCTGTCTATATATCTACTGACCGATCTTAAAAAATACGGTTTATCACACTAATACCACCAATGCCAATTCAACATGACAGTGTTTATTTTTATTTTTTCTCTTTCAATATTTGTAACTCCCTTGTCCAACAGTGAGAAACCTTCATCTGTTCACTTAGTTGATTAGTCCCGTATGTGCTCCCCCACCCCTTCCCTCTCATGGGTGCTTTCCTCTCTGCTCGGAATCTGAGACCCACGTCTGGCCGTCCTCACCTGAGGCTGCCTTGCTCATCATCCCAGGTCCTAACAAGCCTGGAGTCAGCCCAAGTGTGCACCCCCCTCACCTTCATGGGCTCTGACGCCCATATCAGAACCCCCTGCATGGAGGCCCTCTTTACCTGGCATGGGTGTGACACACCACAGCCAACCCTCTCGGCTCACACATGAACACCCACCTGCCCCTGCCCCTACCCCTGCCCCATCTAATGGTGCAGTTCTGGGCCATTTGGGAAGAATGGGAGGGGAAGAACACATTCTTTTTAATAATTCCATTTTTTTCTTTATTAAAGACAATTCCTCTCCCCTCCTCAAATGTGGGATTATAGGTACAAAATATTCCCTGAACAGATGGTGTAAAATGCAAATGGCAAAAGGCTAGTTTATAAATTTGCAGCCTGTTAGGAGTTGAAGGTGCTCTACTATGTGAAGCAGTAGAGAAAATGTACAGGAAGGACAAAGAGGAATAAGCACTCACAGTCCTTTCATCCCACCTCTATGTTCTGCTCCAGCTCATCTGTTTTCTACTCAGAAATGTCCACTTTCCTGTTTTTTGTATTAGTCCAATTCCTCACTTCATTCAAAGGTCAGTTCCTAAGGTTCCCTCTTCCAAAGAACATCCTCACTAATGTGAGCCCAGCCATTTTCTCCCCTTTTAAAATTCTAATCCACACTCACACTTTGTCACCACATCCAGGCACTTGATTCTATGTGACCTTGTATTGATCTCTAGCTCTTTCATGTATATACATCTTTTCTCTTGAACTAGATAGTAAGTTCCTTAAAGGGACACTTCATTCTGTCTTTTACATGCTTCTTGAATGATTGAAACCAGTGACCCTGTGTGGGGACATGATATCGGGGTAGAGGGAAGATGGAAGCTTTTCCAAAGGATAGCCTTGAACTGTTTCATCTTATTCTCTTTACTGAAGGGAAGCACAGCATAGAAATGTTCAATAAATATGCACTCAATTATTATTTGGCATATACGGTAACCAGAATCTCAAATACAAGGACTTCAGAAGTCACCTACATCATATTTCACCTACTTCACACAGTAGCCAATGACATGCATATAAAACTGGAAGGATGGTTTTATTTATGCCCTTGTTTTCTGGACCTTGTACATAATGGGAGCCCCATAATTTAGAGGAGTCTCACTGAATGTGGATGCACAACTACATTTACAAACCACTGAAAGAGAGGGATCAAAGGTTAAGATCAACTTCTGATAGAGCTGAGTTAAGAAAGGCAGCAGGCTTTGCTGCAATAAGAAAACATAAGGACAATTTCCAGTGTGACATGTGCCCTTGCCCCTGCTTGTCTGACAGCCATGCTATGCAGAGGGTCCTGTGGACCCTTCAATGCTATTCAGTGGCTGGAGCTACATGAGGTTTGAATTTCAAACATATTTATAATAACAAATCAGAAGTTTGCTTTACAATAAATTCCCTAGTAACTATGTAGGGGGTGGACATTAGTCAACATTCAAGAAATGTTAACTAATTTGACCCAAGTCACCAAAATGCATCAGACCTGGAAGATTTTTTTTTTAAAGTATATATTTTTATTGTTATTTATGTCTTTTACATTTTGTATTCCCCTTGGGTAGCCCACCACCAATTCACCCGTGATCCAGCTCTGTGGTCCCTTGTGTTCTTTTCTATTCCATTTTGTGCCCTTATCTTCCCCTCCCCCCGTCCCCCCCCCCCAGTGTTTCTCTCCTATTTGGTTTCCTTATAGTCCTGTTATAAGTGAAACCATTCGATATTTTTCTTTTTCTTTCTGACTTATTTCACTGAGTATGATCCCCTCTAATTCCATCCATGTCGCTGCAAATTGCATGTGTTTATCTTCTTTGAATGCTGAATAATATTCCATTGTGTATATGTACCACATCTTCTTGATCCAATCATCTATTTTTGGACATCTGGGTTGCTTCCATACCTTTGCTATTGTGAACAGTGCCGCAATGAACATACGGGTGCATGTATCCTTTTGGATTAGTGTTTTTGTGTCCTTTGGGTAAATTCCCAAAAGTGGTATTGCTGATACCTGGAAGATTTTGACTCATACCCCTTCCAAGAGTCCTTGTGAACATAATCATTATAATTTTTTTTTCTTGGTGTGCACAATGAATGGTAGGATAGCGGCATTGGGTAGAACATTTTATTAGTGATCAAGTGGTATTTTCAGGCCTTCCCTAATCAGTCTGATCTAACACCCAGCTGGGCAAGACAGACCAGAGCATCACATCAGGCAATCTTGACAGGCAGCTGCCACCCGCTGCCCAGATGACAGCCCCAGCTCCGCTCAGCTGCACACGGCTCCTTTAAGGGTGGAAGGAGGAAAGAACACCCGCAGGCTGCCAAAACAACATGTGAGCCTGGTGAGAGGATCCGAACTGGAGCACGTGAAGAGAGTGATGCAAAATGTAAACAGCGTTCTTTCTTCTTGGCAAAAACAAGAGACAAAAGAACCATCTTAGGAGAAAGAAATTGGATTTTTTAGATATGATAGTTACAGTCATTTAAAGAGATGTTTCCGTCAAGTTTAAAGCATGTTTTGTTTTGCAAAAGAAGAACATTGAGTCTTGTTCTATAAAGTAATTGGATACACATGTACATACACCACCCCCCCTCACTTGCCCACTTCTTTGGTCAGGAAATAATCTGAAGAAATCAAATCAGCATTTTGACTTTTGTCAGGGATCATAGCAGTTGTCTCTGTGTTCTCTTTCTGAGAACTGAAGGGAAAGACAGCAGGGTTTAAAGATGGGGCTGTTCAACAAGGAATTGCTGGTTGAGGTTCTCCTAGTCCTTTGTTAGCTTAACTACAATTCTACATCCACATTCTCTGGCAATGAGGAAGAGAACCCATGAAAAAGGTTGGACAACACAGGCAGTATAAATCTACTCTCAAACACACAGCAGTTGAGAGTGTCCCTATCTGGGAAACTGAGTAAAAAATGAGAAGCTTCGCTCAAAGGAGGTTCAGTGGTGGATTCTTTTGTTTAGCAAATACTCCAGTTGTTTTGTCTGCATATCTGAATCTTTAATTATTAGGTCTGCTTAATTTAAGTTCCACTTGTATTAGTCAGAATATTGTTTCAAAACACTGAAAACAATCACTTTTTCATTTGTTTGGCTAGTAGGCAGTGGAAGGGGCATGGGCTTTGGAGGCAGACCTAATCATAACCCACTTCTGTCCTGGAATAACGATGTAGCAGCAGATAGCTTAGTTAACCTCTCCTATCTTCATATGCAAAGTGGGGTAATTTTTCCCATTTTCGGAAGCACTGCAGTTCCCAGCACAGTGCTGGCCCCTGAGAGGCACTCAGAGAATGAAAGTGACGTGGGTTTTGTTAATTATGGAGTCAGAAGCCTGCAGAGGTTGCACAGTCACAGGTGAGCAGCTCAGCTCTAATTCTTGCCTTGGGCGTGAAGAGGATCAACTGCCAGTTCCTTAAAGGGCTGCTTGAAAGAGCATGTTTTTGAAAATCCAGTGGAGGCACAGAAGGACAAATATTACCTGATTCCACATACAAAAGGGGCCAGAAGAGTCCAATCCATTCATAGAGACAGAAAGTAGAGAATAAAGGATTTCTGAGAATGGGAGGAGTGGAGTTTTTGTATAATGGTCACGTACAGTTTGGGATGGTGAAAAGTACTCGAGACGGATAGTAGTGTAGATGTACTTAAAGCTCCTGAAATATATATTCAAAAATGATTACAGTGGTAAACTCTGTGTTATATATCACAATTTAAAAAATAGAAACAAGGTCTGTTGGAGCAAAGCAGATGAAGGTATATGCAATTTTGGTATACTTCATAGCTGTTAGAAAGAATGGGGTGATTTTATTGGGACATACAAAGTTTATGTTGCTAAGTGAAAAAAGTAAGTTGTAACTATGTGTAGTTGTTTTTCTTTTTCCTACTTGAATTACTTTACATTTATTAACTAACCTTTGAAACACTTTATAATGTATCTACTATTATCATTATCCTATTTTGTGGATAAGAAAACCAAGGCAGAGCAGTTAAGTACCTTGCCCAAGGACATAGATCTAATAAGTGGGAGAACAAGAATTTTTATCATGCAAAGCCGACTCTCTAGCTCCCAAAGTCTGCATCCTAAACTTCAGCATTGACTTCACCTGTGAACACTTTAGATCTGCAGATTCTCTGGCCCCACCCTCAACGTGCTGGAACAGATCAGTGGGTAACAATATCTCCAGGTGATTTCTGTGCACATTGGATTTTGAAGAGACTGAAGCCCAAACCACAATACCACACATACCACACTTAAGGCTGGTTTTACAAGAATAATAATAAATATTAACATATGCATACAAACACTTTGCTTGGAATTCTGTGGACTTTTTTTTTTTTTTTTTGACTGTGCAGTATATCCTGGAAACCAGACAAAACTAATTGGCCGCTGTAGCCACAGGAGGATACTGGGGCAAGTTTCTCCATGGAGCTGGGCAGATGGGTCAGAGGAGTTCTGGAGCCCTCAGTGGCTTTTTTAGGTTTTTTATTATATTTTGTAGAGAGGCAACCAGGTACAGGGCAGGCAATGGGGCTAGGGGGCTGGCAGGCCTCCCAGCCCCTGGCGAATCTTCACTCTCTCAAGCTCTCAGGTGTTCTCTCATGGTTTCTGTTGCACCCCAAATGGTACTCTGCTACACACTCTGTTCTCTCCTGCCTCTGCTGCTGCTTCCACTGCTGCTACTGCCACTGCCGCTAACCTTTCATGCTCAGTCTCTCCAGACTCAGATGTGCCCACTCATGCAGGCCAACACCCCACTTTAGGTGCCCCCCATCAGGCATGCAAGTAGGCTTGCAGAGGTCTATCATTGATGGAAGGGCAGAAAAACCTAATGACTCAATTACCGCATAGCCACGAACTAGGTTTACATCCTATTTTATCATTGGCTTAAGAATCATTCTGTCAGAGGTTTAGAAATGTTAATCTCCTGAAGTTCCTGCCTAGGACCTTCAAAACTCAGTCTTTGACAATATAGTAAAAAAATGTTGAGCTCATGTAGT
Organism: Scalopus aquaticus; assembly: GCA_004024925.1. NCBI lineage: Eukaryota > Metazoa > Chordata > Mammalia > Eulipotyphla > Talpidae > Scalopus > Scalopus aquaticus. The sequence continues at coordinate 10,967 of PVIJ01015860.1, forward strand.
GCCAGCAAGGCACAGTGCAGGTTCCCTATACTAAGGCAAACAGGTAACGGGAGAGTTCTGCAGCTCTCGGTGGCTTTTATATTTTTTATTTATTTCTTTAAGGATTGATTTATTTATGCATACAAGAACTGGGGTGTAGACCAGAGGTATGGGGTGGTAAGAGTATTCACCAGAGACAGAGTGGGGAGAAGAACAGGCGGATCCACTGAAGTACACTGCTGAGGGGAGCAGCGGGCGCAGCAGGAGAGGTCTGCTGCGCCATGTGGGAAGTTCCCTGACTGCGGATCGAACTCGTGCTGCAGTGGTGATAGCTTCATAGTGCTGAGACTTAACCCATTGTGCCACCAGGGAGGCCCTTCTCGGTGGCTTTTTAGACTTTTAATGATCTTTTGTAGTGAGGCAACCAGGTGCAGGGCAGGCATGGGGGCCAGAGGGCCAGGCCTTTTAGCTTCTAGCCCATCTTTACTCTCTCTGGGCTCTCTGGCATCATCTCATGGTCTCTCCGCTGCACCCCGAACAGTCCTTTGCTGGCCCACTCTGTTCAGTGGCTCCTGCTGCTTTTCTTATATCCTCAGCCTCCAGGCTCAGGCACACCCACTCCACCCGCCCACACCCTACTCTGGTTGCCGCATCAGGCATGGGTGCAGGAGCAGGGGTCTATCATTAAATCTAATGGTGGTAGGGCAGAAAATCCTGACCATTCTTTCACTTACCCTACAGCTCAGTTCTCAACTGTGAAACTGTGATGCATAGAAGAACTGGGGTGTAGGCCGGAGGTACATAGGGGTTGGGGTGAGAACATTCATCAGAGACAGAGTGGGGAGCAGAACAGGCAGATTTACTAAAATAGACACCTAAGGGGAGCAGCAGGTGAGAGAGAAGAGGTCTGCTGTACCACATGTGGGTTAACTCCCTGGCAGGGGTCGAACTCAGGCCCTTCTGATAACAGTGCCATGTCTTAACCCCTACACCACCAGGGAGGTCTAATATATTTATCTGAAAAATAAGGAAGTCTTTGAATACTTTTAGAAGAGAGTAGTAGATAAATTGCCAGGTGATTGGGGAAGTTCCCTGCCTCCACTTACATGCAGCTGTTTTGCACTAGCACCTGAGAACTATGGGTGGAGCTGAATGAACAGGTGAAACCATAACACGGAAGGCAGGTGGGTTTAGCTTGTACCCTTGTACTTGGGGAAGGAGACTTGGAAGAGACACACAGAAAACAGACATATAGAGATGACGTCGTTTTTTCCAACGGATTAAAGACCGGAGCGGAGTCCTTGGGTCCATTCTGGGAAAGGTTTCACCAGAGCTCCCTTCGGCGGCACGCGGCAAGTTTCTCCACGAGGCAAAGACTCGGTTGTAAAGAACAGGCTTATTAGGAAAAGGGACAAAGGAGTATAGGACAGTTGCACAGATACACGCGGGCAGAAAGGGCTGCCCTTTTGTGGGGGCAGCTCGGGTTTTTATCCTCTTCTTTCTGTCTGGAGGGGCTCATCTTCCAGGAAGGTTCCTGTTTGCTGGCTAACTAGAATTAGAAGAGACCTGAGATTCTACAGTGGGCTCAATCTCCATATCTTTGCCCCTAGACTGCAGTCTAGCACCTTCCTATGCTTTGTAACTCAGGGGCTGGTGCCTAGGGGATTGTGCTCATGGTTATGTTAATTCCCTCTAACCCCACTTCCTCATCTGATTTTAACCTTGAGTTAGAAAATGGAGTTATATCTCCTCCATCAGAGACACTTGTAATAGACACTGTGGGTGCAAAACACAAAGGCAGCTGATATCTTGATGTGGTATCTCTCTTGCTCCAGTTTCCTGGGACCTGTTTCAGAACCCCTTTCCTATGGTTCCCCAACAGAAAGTGGCTTAGACTTGTGGCAAACTTTCAGGCCACAGCAACCCCACTTCAGGCTAACCGTGTTTGGCTGGGAATTTGCTCACAAAGGGATGGGTAATTTGGAGTGTTTTATTGGAAAAACTCTTACTAGGAACTTTCCTCTTCACTCTCTATGCCCATTAATTCCATCAAAGATCTCTCACACTATGAGTATGCTTCCTTTGGCTTTATGTGGTGAATGGCAGGACCCTGTTTTAGAGCATGCACCCTGTTTTTTAGGGATTCCCATGTACCTCTCATTCATGTGCTAACAAAGGCAGTTGGTGGGCTTGTAAAGGGGAATATGTAACTAAAGTGAGCTCCCTTTTTAAATTTAAGGCTGTTAGTACATTAATTTTTCCTGATTGAAAGGAGACATCAACGTTCATTAAAGGAATATGGTAGTACTTCTCGGCAGACATTCTTGGGAGTATTTAACTAACTGGTTAAATGTAGTTTAATGTAGTAGTGATACCGGGCAAATGGGGCTTCAAAATTGCCAAAGGCAGTGCCCAAATTGCTTATCGATCACTATCTTGATTCTGCACCCATGCGCACAATTGCAAGACTACTCAGACTTAGAGAACAGTAACAAGGGGATTTATTTAACAAACAGGAAAAAGCAAAGAATTACTAAAGTCAACATATGGCCGTTTACCTTACTTAAAGCAATGTCCAGTTCTTTAAGTCCCAGAAAAGTAACAAAGATGGTGTCTTCCCCCCACTGCTGATGTGGAGCTCCTCTTCCAAACAATAGGCCGCATTTCCAAAATGGCATCTTCCTTCTTCTGTAGATGCACAACACTCAGACTTCTGTGTCACAAGGATGACACAGAACACAACTGGAGATGCTCCTGGAGCTGCCGTGGTGCCCCAGCACAGCACCAGGCCAACAACCCTGCAAACAGTAACTACAGCAGCCAGAAGGCCCAACAGACTGCACTCACACATTTTAGGAAGGCGCCCGCTTCCAGTCTCTTCCTTTTTCCTTCAGCTGCAGTAAAGACAAAACTGGGAGCAGTTTCTGTGGCTCGGCTACTTGCAAAGCCTCCAAAGTCGCTGGCCCCAAAGTCACTGAAGATTCAAAAACGTTTCTTCTTATCCTACATCATGGTGACTGCTTTCTCTATCCCTGCATCATGGCGACTGCCTCTTTCATTCCTGCATCATGGCCACTGACTTCCCCTTCTCCTTCAGTCCCTTTTATTTCTCATCAGACTCTCCACCCCAAACTGCAAACTTAGCATTTTTCCCTGGGGCTATTCATTCTCATCAGCAAACCCCCTCCAGGGGGCACTACCTTTACCGGACTTTGGACTCAGCCCGGTTACAGTAGAACTAATTTACTTAGAAATAATTCCATAATTCATGAACTTTTCAAGTAGTCCACATCCAGTGTTAAACTGGAGGGATATGCGAGTTAATATACACAGATCCTACAGTTGTGCCCATCAGCAATGATCCCTTTTTTCCCCTAGTCACCCAAAGGCTGAGTCAGGCTGTTTAATTTTCTCCCAGAACATGGCAGTTCAACATGGCAGTTAGCTGAGACAAGATAGTGTCTGGTTGACTCAAAATAGTTCCCGCAGCTGTTTAAGTGTTTGATAGTTTTAACAGAATTGGTGTTGACTGGAGTTATTGCACTTAAATGAAGATTAGAAGGAATGACAAGAGGAATGAATTTGGAGAGTACAATGTGCTCTCTTCAATCAACATCAACTGGCCCAGGAAGCAATTATGTCCTTCAATTTAAAAAGAATAAGAAAATCTACCTCAAATGCAGGATGGACATAAAATTTCTGCCTTCAAGGGACCTGTAATGTAGTAAAAGATGCTGGAATACAATGTCTTTGTGAGGCAGTGACAGTTAGACCCGAGATGCTTTGGCCTGAGAGCCCAAATCCCAGTTCTGCCATCACCAGCTGTATGACCTCACCTTCACCTTAACTTAACCTTTTAAACCCATTTTTATCAGTGTACTAGGCAGAATAACTACCCCACAGAACTGCTAGAGGGTGAAAGGAGACAATACAAGCAAGCACTCTTGAGAGTAACATTACTAAGGTTGAAAACTAAGTCTCTTTTCCTTGCCCAGCAGGCAAGTTTGGGAAGGTTAAAAAGATAAAAGGAACAGGGCCATAAGACCCATCACCTAGACCACAAATAGAGGAAGCAGGGCCAGGACAAACTCTGTGTCAAAGGTCAATGCCCAAGACCAGACATCCCAGCAGGCTGTAAAAGAAACCTTAAGCCCTGTCTGGCCTGCTGCCCCTCTCAGCCAGTGTATTCAACAGATTCGCCTTTTCTATTCTCCACTATGTCTCTGGTGAATGCTTTTACACACACACACACACACACACCCCTGCCGCCTTCTGCCTCACCCCAATTTTATACCACCAGTTACTGGGCACCAGTAGCTCTCAATAGCCGCTGCTTGCTTGCCTGCTTATGATCCCTGCTTGTGATCTCAGCCTCAAGGCTGTTATAAAAGTAACACCTGTCTTTTCCACTTTGACTTCCCCTTCCTGATATGTCTACTTCTTTCCTGCTCCTTCCTGCCCCCAGAGGTGGATGTTTTTTCCTCCCTGGCCTTCTCTCTTGAGCACTTATCCTAAACCCTTAAGTTGAATTCCAGTCAAGATTCACCTGCTTGAGCCCAGGCCTAGGGCCGGGCCAGACAACTGAGTCCAGTGGGTGCCTTAATGAAATGGAGCAGTGGCAAAGGGTCAGTGATTTTGTCCCCAAGACGTAAAATGTGCTTTGGTTGTCATAACCTCCTCAGAGTCTAAATGTCCACAAGTGTAAAAAATGTGTGACGGGTTTTTCTTTATTTCATGTTTAGCTGCTCCTTGCATATCATCTTTAAAGCAAAAGCATTATTTCCATGAACTTAATGAGTTTTAAGAGTGGAACATGTGCTGGATGTGAGGGCAATCTGGCTGCGACATCTGTCACCCCATTGATCACCAGGGTTGATTTGGCTGATCAGGCTGGCTAGGTGGGTGTCCCATTCCTCCCTCACTGCTCCACATGAATCCCTCCTGAAGCTGCGCTCAGTTGAAGGGGACAGCCTTCCCCGAATAGAGACGGACTGTTCTTCCGTATAGGGCATATGAGAAGCTGCGCTCCCTTGCTAGAACCTCCAAACAAGCTCTCAAGAGTGGAACATGTAAAGTGCTCATTTATCCAATGAATAAGTCACTGGACACCAGTTACAGGCCAGACATTGCACTGGATGAAAGACACAGAAATAAGGCAGAGAGGGGTCCTCAAGGAATTTACAGGCTTGTGAGAGAAACAAGGAAGTAACAGTCACACAGAGGGTGCTAGGTTCTGCAAAAATAAGCTCAGGATGGTAGCATGTGTTCATCAGGCGCTGCAGGAGGAACCATGAGGTCTGCAAGCTTGTTGACAGGCTCTAAAAATGTATGTCCTGAAAAAATATATATCGGGTCCTAAAGATGAAAAGATGACAATATCAAATCATATAAAATTGAATATCTATAAAAGGTCACTTTCCTTCAGCCATATCCAAATTCATTATTTATAGAGTTAATTTCAATATGGTGGACATAATGTGACCCTTTATAGACATTTTACATCTGAAAACCATTTATAAGCTAGATTTTCCTTTTCCTACAATTCACAATTCACAGTAAATTAAAATAATTACTCTTAGTCCACTTCCAAAACAATATGATAAAAACAAATTGTATTCCAACCATACTATTATATTTAATTTGGGATTTGGGTGCATTTTATTATTTTGAATGGGATGTGGAATGGGCACCTAAGGGGAATGGCTAGGGCTGTGTGAGCACCAGGGAACCATGACCTTGAAGACTATGGGGACAACTGAGGCCTCTAGGTGATGCCGAAGAGAAGTCCTGAAATGGGTGTATTTTTCAAAAAACTACAACCTGAGTAGCTTAAGCAACAGAAATGCATTGTCTCTGTAAATTTGGGAGGCCAGCAGCTGGAAATTAAGGTATTGGCAGCACTGGTTCCTTCTGAGGGCTATGAAGCAGAATCTGCCCCAGTCTGTCCCCTACTCCATGTAGTTTACAGGCAATCCTCAGTCGTTCTTGGCCCGTGCTGCCATAACACCTGTCTTCACAAAGCAGTCTCCGGTGTCTGTGTATCCAGGTTCCACACTCTTTTCAGAAGGACACTAGTCTTACTATATGAGGGTCCATCCTACTCCAGTAGGACCTCATCCTAATTTCACTACATCTTCAATATCCTGTTTCCAAATAAGGTCATATTCTCAGGTATCAGGAGTCAGGATTTGAACATATGTATCTGAAGGACACGACTCATCCCATAATAATGGGTTAAGAAGTGGCAGGAGGAAGGACAGAGCAGAAGGTTGGGGCCAGGGTAGCATGTGCTAAGGCCTCGGAGAGAGTGGAAAGCCCAGGGCCAGAAGAAGCTGGCATGGGGGAGGGGCAGATCACAAAGCTGCTTGTAAACCAAATATGAGTTTAATCTATAAACAGGACTTTTTTTTTTTTAAAGATTTATTTTTTATTTATACATACAAGCTGGGGTACAGGCCAGAGGTGTGGGGCGGGGAGAGGGTTCACCAGAGACAGAGTGGGGAGCAGAACAGGCAGATCAGAAATACACTGCTGAGGGGAGCAGCGGGCAAGGCAGGAGAGGTCTGCCGCGCCATGTGGGATTCTCCCCGGCCGGGCGTCGAACTCGTGTCGCCGCTGCCAACAGCTCCAAAGCGCAGCGCTTAACCACTGCGCCACCGGGGAGGCCCCATATAACCAGGATTTTCAGTGTGATATTTAAATGTCTCATTTAGAGGGTAATTCTTTGCTCATTGTGCAATCTTAGTTCATACTTTCTCAGTTCCATGTTTAAAAAGTAGAGTTCTGGAGCACTAAGTGAAGTAATCTTGTCAACATCACTACCGTCCCTTGAATGGTTTATCAATGTAGAGTAGGCTAATCCAGCAGAAGAGAAAAAATAAAATGATCATTTATGTAACTGTCTCCTTCATCCTATAAGCACCTCCAGGGCAGGGGCCTGTATCATTTTTTAAAATTTTATTTTAAATTTATATATATTTTATATCATTGTCCATGTTTGTACAACGTTTGCTTTCTTTTTCCAGGTGTAGTCCCCCTAGAATTTCCACCACCAATCCACCTGTGCACCATCCTGCCCCTTGTGCTCTTCCTGCCCTCATTTTGATCCCTCTCCCTTCCCCTCCTCTGCAGCATTCGTAAATCCTTTATTATTCCTGCATCCCACAAGTACCCTCTGAGTAAACACTAACTGAAGATCTGAGGCCTTCCTCTTCTCAGCTCAGGCCCGTTTATGCGGGGTGTCCTATGGTGACCAGGAGGGGGCGCTGTTTGAAGCCTCCCGTGAGGGCTTTATAATCCCTTTTCAGACCAAGAAGTTAGTAGTCTATAACAATGCTCAGGGCCTCCCTGGTGGCACAGCGGTTGAGCGCTGCGCTGTGGAGCTGTTGGCAGCGAGTTCGACGCCCAACCAGGGAGATTCCCACATGGTGTTCCCACATGGTGTGGCAGACCTCTCCTGCCTCACCCGCTGCTCCCCTCAGCAGTGTATTTCTGATCTGCCTGTTCTGCTCCCCACTCTGTCTCTGGTGAACCCTCTCGCCGCCCCATACCTCTGGCCTGTACCCCAGCTTGTATGTATAAATAAATAAATCTAAAAAAAAATTATATAATAATGCCCAGGAGGTCCAGACAAGAATCCCCTTGTATGCCCCAAACTCAGCAGTGACCTAGTGAGAAAAATCAAAGTGCATCAGAAATCCTAAACAAAAACCATCCTAAAAAAGACACAATCAGAACCACAGGGAAAAAAAATATGGACACACTTGACTATATAAAAAATATGAACTTCTATATAACAAAAAACATTTTAAAAAGTCAAAAGACATATAACAAGCTAGAATAAAATATTTACATTATATGTATTAAGTTTTAAATGCACTGGGTTTAATATACTAAATGCACACAAAGAAAATCCAAAAGGAAGAGGAAGGTGACCAAGCAATTTGTACAAGCCGTTCAAATGGCCGATGAACAATCAAAGAGCTTGCTACTCATCTGAGAAGTGCAAATTGAAACAGCAATGAGCCACATTTTTGCCTAGTGGTTTGGCAAAAAATTGAAAAGATCCAGTGTTGGTAAAGGTCAGGTCAAAGGACACTCGTGGGGAAAATGTCACTTGGTTTATTTCTGTTTCTGGAGGTAGCTCCTATCAAAATTAAAAAGGTAAAATACTTGTACAGAAAGTCCATTTTTAGGGATTGATTCCAGTATTTAGAAACCGTTAACCTTGACTAGCTATTGGTATGTGCCTTCCCAAGACAGTCTGCTGAATGTAGGCCTATTACCTCCTTTTTCCAGAGGAAGAAACTGAGGCTTAGGGAAGTTAAGTTCTCTGAGCCAGTAATCAGCGAAGCCAGGATTTCAGCTTGTTACAGGGCAACCCTGATATACAGTGGGGTGCCTGACTATGGGTTTTCACCCGTGCGCTTAAAAAGGACTTATAATAAGAACAATTGCAGGCACTCACAAAAAAGGTTAATAAAAGGGTTTATTTACAAAAGGAAGGGAAATAAAAAAATGAGTAACTCGGGGACAAAAGAGAAAGTGAGGGAGAGAGATAAATGTCCAAATCCGTCCTACCAGATCCGAAGAACTGGAAACCCCAATGGCACGCTGTAGCCTGGGGAGAAGCAAGAGACCCCCAAGGTCAAAAGCCCTCGTTATATAGCCAACATGTCTGCTTACCTCCACCCCTCAGTTTCCGGTAATCCTCTCTTCTGGATGATGATGGAATTCTGGGATTCGTAGCCCTAGGGGTCTTGGATCTCTCTGGCTTGAGGTTGGGGTCCATAAACCTTCCTGTGGAGTTTGTTGCAGATGTCCTTTTTTCCCCCCAACAAACTCAGGCATCTGATTCCTGAGCCCATACCTGTGGCCGCGCCCTTTCACATGTCACACATGCTCACGAAGTGCGCCCACTCTCTTTCTCTCGGCATTATTACAACATAGAGACTAAACCTCAACTTCTAAGATTAGAAATATGGCTTGATAAACAAGTTACTGTCAAACCATGAGCAAATAAGTAGTTGTGTTTGTACTTCTAGGGAAGCAACCCATACTATGTTGAGAGAGGAAAACAAAACAAAACAAAGTTGTAAGACAGCATAAGTACTATAATTAATAATTGCTAAAAAGATACATACCAGCATTAAAAAAAAAACCACCAAATTGTTTTCCTTAGGTGTGGAAGTGGGGAGTCTTTCACTTTTTTTTTTACTTTTAAATATGTATCATTTATGTCTAGTCTGCTAGAAAGTAACAGAAACCTTAACTTCAGTTAGCTTAAAAACTAAAGGGGAACTTTTGCTCAAGTAACTGGAAGGTTCAGAGGGCTGGTGTGATCTGGCAGCTTGACATGCCAGGATTGTGATTTGGCAACTTAATGTCTGCAAGTAGTTTTTTTCATCACTTTACTTTCTGTTGTGTCACCTACATTGTTAGGGAAGAGTCCCTCATGGTAGTGAGAAAATTGCAACCGTACTGAGCATTACATATGCCTCCCACTGATGCAGTTAACTAGTTTGTCCTCCCCCTATCTCTTGCACTGCCCCCCCTTGTTTGACAGGTTTATGACTGCTTTCTCAGATAAGCATTACCAAGTTTGTCTTCCCCCATGTCTTAATTTCCCCCTTGTTTGACAGGTTTGTCTTCTTGCATTTCAAGGAAAAGGGAGTTAAACAGCAGTTGTTGTAAAAAGCAAGACTAGCGCCCACCAGTCTCCGTGCTGACCGCTTCCCCCCACCCCTTTGCAGACCTTTTTTTTTCCCTTTGTACAAATAACCCTGCACCCTACCCTACACTCTACCCTGCACTCTACCAAAGAGTAGAATGGTGGTCTTCAGACATGAGTCTGCTGCCCTCCTCATCTGTCGACAAATTAAACTACTTTCCTTTTCCTCAAACTCTGTTTCCTTTTATTGGCTGAGGGAAACTGAGGCTGGCATTCGATATCACCATGGTATCCAGAAGCAGAGGTGTTTATGGCCCATAATTCCCACAGAGTTTTCAGGTTTATTGCTGATTGTATCAAACCAGAATGAATCCCTGAAGTCAGGGGAAATGGTGAGCGCTGATTGGCTTGGGGCTACAGACTCAAAATAAGTCACTGTGGCCAGAAGGCTGGATCTTTCAGAGTTTCCCCAGGACTTGGGTCAGTACTGTGCAAATCACTTGTGGCTGCCACAGATGGGGGAGTAGTAGAATCTTTGCTGAGGAGGCAACGTGTTAAACGCAGCACCACGAAGCTATCCAGAGTCACTGCAGCGCGAGTTCAATACCCAGCGAGGGAGATTCCCACATGGCGCAGCAGACCTCTCCTGCCTGGCCCGCTGCTCCCCTCAGCAGTGTACTTCAGTAGATCTGCCTGTTCTGCTCCCCACTCTGTCTCTGGTAAATCCACTCACCACCCCACACCTCTGGCCTACACCCCAGCTTGTATGCATAAATAAATAAATCTTTAAAAAACAAAAACAAAAACCCCAAACAATACACTTCTGAATTATTTAAATGGTCTACAAATATTTTGGACACTGAATGCTCTATTTTGGTAATTTTTAATTATAAGAATGCACCTTAAAAAAAAAGAAAATACATAGCCAATGTTCAATTTTACAAATGCCTTATTTCTTCCTTAAGTTCCAGTTATCTAGATGAACTTCTTGCATCAGGGAGTCACTTACGAGATGAGATGTGAGGGACAAGAGTGGACTGAAAGCTGGTGGGCCTGGATTTGAGTTCTAGATCGGTCAGAAACAATGAGATCTTGGAAAGTTGTAGTTCAGGAAGACACAGGAGCAGGTTCCCTATGATTCAGGCAAATGGGTAAAGGAGGAGTCCTAGAGCCCTCGGTGGCTTTTTAGGCTTTTAATGATCCTTTGTAGTGAGATAACTAGGTAGAGGGCAGATGGGCGGGAGCAGGAGGCTGGCCCCCCACCCCCCAGTGAAACTTCACTCTCTCTGGGCTCTCTGGCGGCATCTCGTGGCCTTACTTCTGCACCTGGAACTGTCCTCTGCTCCATGCTCTGTTCTCTTCTGCTGCTGCTGCTGCTGCTTCTGTTCTGCTTTTCTTCTGCCCCTCCTTCTGCTTCTTCCACTTCTTCCTGTGATGCTGCCCTCATATGCTCACTGTCTCCAAGTCCAGGTGCGCCCACTCACGCACGCCCACACCCTTCTCCAGGTGCTGCCATCAGGCACGAGTGCAAGACCACAGGGGTCCGTCCTTAAATCTAATGGCGGTAGGGTGGAAAATCCTGACCACTCTTTCACTTGCTCTACAAAAGTCAAGGAACTGTTCTGGGCTCACTTCCTCATCAGCAAGAGATGGGGTTGGAGTAGATACCTGCAAGTGTCTGCCCCAACTTGCCTCCTCTAATTTGTCTCCACCCTGGCCATGCCTAGGGCTCCTTGCACATGCGCATCTTCTCCCCATGCCTTATTTATGCATATATAACATTCCACCAATGTATTTCCACCTTGTATTATTTCACATGACTCCCTGTAAATGATCTTGCTGGGTTCATTTACAGAAGGCATGTGCATTTTATATTTTAATAGATGTCGCTAAATTACCAATAAAGGAGACGATGCTTATTTGCTCAGTTTTTCTTCAAGAAACTCATATTATCAAACTCTTTTTTTTTTGTTGTTGTTCTGCAGACAGAAAACCGTATCTCACTGTGGGTTTCCTCTGCATTTCTTTTATTCTGTATGAGAACGAGAATCTTATTATGCCTAAAAGTCAGTGACATCTATTATTTTGTAAATTGTCTTTTCACATGCTTTGCTCATTTTTTTTCTGTACATTACATTTTTTAAAAAATTCAGCAGATGGGGCAGCAGCCTCTCCTGGGAAGGTGGAACTTAGAGTGCATCACTGTTCAGGCCTCTGGGTGACAGGTGGGAAATGGACCAGGACAATGGGGAATAGTCCAGAAAGAGCTGAAAGTGAGGGGAAACCCACAGAGAAGGAGCTCTTATTTCAGAGTGGTTTTTACTTTCACAAGGGTTTAAAACAACAAACAAACAAAATGAAGAATATACAGGGAACCCTAAGGCCCACAAAACATAAAGTATTTACTATCTGACCTTTCACAGAAAATGTTTGCTAGTCCCTGGCAGGGATAGAGAAAAAAACGGCGGGGGGGGGGCAGGGGGGGCTGGGCCCGAGACTCAGAACTGAAGAGACACAAGTTCTGTGAGGCTGGAGGGTTAACAGAGTTGAGTTTGACCAGGAATTCAGATAAGATGAAGATTTAAGAGTGCTTGGGAATTGGCAGTTACAAAGTAGGTTACTGTGACCTTTGGTAGAGTAGGTTTTGGGGAGTGTTGCTACACAGACTTTTGAGTCACAGAAAAGAAAATAACAGAAAGGAAGAGCAGAGGGGAAGAGGGGGGAGAGGAGAGGAAGAATGTGCCTGGGTATAAAACATTAATGCTTAGTAAAAGTCAATTGAAAAAGAAACAACTGGTATAACTTTTTTAAGAGCAGCAACTATTAATACGAATGCAAATATTGTTCACTTCTGTAAAGTACCATTTACTGATTGACCTAAGCTATGGATCTTCCCTTTGCAAGTTTCTCACATTATAAGGAAGTACATCCTGAGTGGACACAAAAGCCGGGAGCATTAGCATGGGGTGGGCCCTTGGGTGCAAGCTGGTACCCCATAGGTTCCTGGGGAGGCAGCCAAATCTCAAAGCAGAAAAGTGGGAGAACCAGGCCACACGGAGATCATGCAGCCACTCTGGCTTTTCATCCCAACTCTTCTCTTCCTCTCTGCTGCCTTTTAATATCTTTGCCACTCCATTAGCAACTTACATCTTGCTAGCACTTAGTAGACCCCGGTAAAGAGTTCAAATAATTACATATTTATGTACATATCACATATTTTATTCTTTTTCTACCTTTTAATGTGAATACCCTCTTCCACTTCCGTAAAATCAACATTATTGAGGTATAATTATTTTATGTAGGTATAATATACATAATACAAAATGTATCAATTTAGCCATTTTAAATGTACACGTCAATGACAAATGTTTACATTGTTGTTTTAAAAATTCACATTAAGTATCATCCTTTATCGCCAGGGGGAAAAAGATGAAGTTTTTCTTGTTTTTTTTTAACAAGATTTTTTTAAAAGATTTATTTTATTTATTTATGCATAGAAGAACTGGGATGTAGGCCAGAGATGAGGGGAGGTGAGAGTAATCACCAGAGACAGAGTGGGGAGCAGAACAGGCGGATCTATTGAAATACACTGATGAGGGGAGCAGCAGGCCAGACAGGAGAGTCAGCTGTGCCATGTGGGTTGGCTCCCTAGCTTGATAGCACTGAGACTTAACCCCTGTGCCACCAGGGAGACTCAAAGTTTTTCTTCTTTTCCCAAAAAAACCTCTATATCCATTAAACAATAACTCCCCACTCCCCTGGCTGAATGTAATTTGCATACAATAGAATCCCCTTTTTAAGTGTACTTGTTTCTTGATTTTGACAAGTGTATACTCTTGGATAGAAATTGGATAGAAATTATAGAACATTTATGCCACCACAAAATATTCCCTCATGCTCCTGTGTAGTCGCTTTCCAGACTCCACCTTTGACTCCTGATCTAGATTTGCGTTTTGTTCAAAGCACATACTTTTGCCAACCTGCAGACTAAAAACCACACCTCAGTGTGGTTTTACTTTGCCTTTTAAAAACTGTACGTAATGATGTTGAGATAGTTCTGTCATTATAGGTTATGTTCCTCCTTTCTAGAATTTCATAAACATGGGATCATACAGTAAATAGCAGTCCTAATCTGTCACCAAAGACAATTTGTACTTTTTTATTCACTCATGTATTCACTCATTCCACAGCTATTAATCAGGTCTCTCTATACCTGGCACCCTGCTGTGCACTCCAAGTGCAGCGTCGGAGAAAGAATTTGTGTCCTCAGAGGAGGCTCACCCAGAAAAGTGTCCAGCACCGACTATGGCATTGCATTGAAAATCCTTGGCAAAGAGACTTCCCACATCTGCCACAGAGGCCAGGAGGAACTTCTTAATTCCTCGTTAACTACCTGCAAGGGTGTCTCCGCCTGTTCAGCGCCTGTGGATGGCATTGCTCTCAGGGTCACCGGGCCTGGTGGCAGCTGGTACTTTGAGTGCCTACAATGCTAACAAACAGTGGCTTGTGGTCCAGTGGGTGAAGGCAGGCGGTGGACCCAGCATTTCAGAAAGCTTTGGACTGTAGTCCAATGCCTTGGAAACTAGGGTCTGAAGTAGTATCTCAGCTGCATATGTCTTTTTGTTTTTTAAGATTTATTTATTTATGCATACAAGCTGGGGTACAGGCCAGAGGAGTGGGGCAGCGAGAGGGTTCACCAGAGACAGAGTGGGGAGCGAACAGGCAGATCAGAAATACACTGCTGAGGGGAGCAGCGGGTGAGGCAGGAGAGGTCTGCCGCGCCATGTGGGAATCTCCCCGGCTGGGCATCTAACTTGCGTCGCTGCTGCTGACAGCTCCACAGGCCAGCGCTTAACTGCTGCGCCACCAGGGAAGCCCTGCCTATGTCTTTTGGGGGAAGGAAAACAGGATAGAAATTCAGCAGGCCCAGGAAAGCTGGGCCAGTCTTTGCTTTGTCCCTGGAGTATGGCACGCTGATGAAAACACATGGCCTTCAACCATCTTGCTGGATTATGGTGAGGGATAGTGAGCAGCATTGAGGGAGGAGCTGCCCAGGTAATGGGGTTACCTGTGGGTCTTGTCACCTTTGCAGTTGAATATTTGAGGTAGTAAGTGATGTGGGATCTTCATGAAGTCCTCCCATAAATTTATCCCCTTCTGGTACTTTAGTCAGAACCTCATCAAACACAGTACCTAAAACCCTACACAGGAAGGTGGTCGTGAAGCAATGGACAGTTTGAGGCCACCTCTACACAAATCAGAGAGCTTCTCAATGATTATTTGCAATATTTCTCTGCAGGGAGGCATTAGCGACTACTATTTAGTCAGCAGAGTGAGGACTTTCCATGAAGAAATGCCCCATGCCTCTGCAAGCAGATGGGCACCTTTCCGGAACTATAGCACTGCTGAAAAGCTTGTACCTATAAAACAGGTACCACTGACCTCAAAAGGCAGCTGGAGCCACAGAGAGCAGTTGGGGACTGCAATGTGGGAAAGGCGGTTTGGTTGCAGCTTTCTTTCTTTTTTTTTTTTTAAAGTTCTTTTATTTATTTATTTATTTTTTTATACATACAGCTGGGGTACAGGCCAGAGGCGTGGAGTGGTGAGAGGCTTTGCCAGAGACAGAGTGGGGAGCAGCACAGGCAGGTAGACGGAAATACACTGCTGAGGGGAGCAACGGGCGAGGCAGGAGAGGTCTGCCGCACCATGTGGGATTCTCCCTGGCTGGGCGTCGAACTTGCGTCGCCGCTGCCGACAGCTCCACAGCGCAGCACTTAACCGCTGCGCCACCAGGGAGGCTCTGGTTGCAGCTTGCTTTCATCTAAGAGGAATCAGGAAATCAGAGGCAGGACTAGGGGGAGGACAGGGACAGTCCATGCACCAAAACCCAGAACAAGAGGAGAATCAGGAGATCACAAAAAGAAAAATGAAAACAGGTGGGAGGTGGGAGGCATCAGGAGGCTTTTCCTCTCCTGGGGTTCTGGGTCCTGGAAGTCCTGGGCTGGGATGACCTGGCAGGGGCTGGCAGCCTGACCTCCTGGTCGGGTCACGTGGTTTGACGCATGTGTTTCTAAAGCACCTACTGCTCATCGGACTTCCTTCCAGGGAACGAGACTCCCCGCCTTCGCGGAAGGAGGAGGTCAGCCAATAAACACAACCAGGCGAGAATGTAACAAACTGGGGAAAGGCAGGCAAGGTAGGAGGGATGGAGATAATGTGGCCTGAGCTGGTTTGCTATTTATAGACCGTGCTCAGGAATGCTGATGATGCCAGTGACCCCCAGAGGAAAGGAGGGGCAGGCAGGCTCTGTTGACTCTTTGGAAGAGCACTTCAAGGAAAAATGTTAGGGACCATCCACAGGCCTCAAAGCCCAAGGAAACTGACCTTTATCACTGGGCTTCAGCACCCCCACACTGACATAGCTCACAAGCATTTGTAATGGCCTCATTGATACGTATATCCTTGTGAGGATTTTTCATTTTATTCTAATTTTATGTCAGAAAAAATATTTGTCACCTTCAAAATATTGGCCGCCCCCTGGGCCTCCCTGGTGGTGCTGCGGTTAGGCGCTGCGCTGTGGAGCTGTTGGCAGCGGCGACGGGAGTTCGACACCCGGCCTGGGAGAGTCCCACATGGCGTGGCAGACCTCTCCTGCCTCGACAGCTGCTCCCCTCAGCAGTATATTTCCATCGATCTGCCTGTTCTGCTCCCCACTCTGTCTCTGGTGAAACCTCTCGCCGCTCCACGCCTCTGGCCTGTACCCCAGCTTGTATGTGATGGAGGAGATATAACGCAAAATAAGATTAGAACTAGACCCACTCAAGGAAGTGGGGGTAGAAGAAATCAATATAACCCTTGGCACCGGGCTCCTGGGTTGCAGAACATGGGTAGGGGATGGACAGCAGTCTCTAGGGCCAAGGATATGGAGATTGAGCCCATTGTAGAATCTCCCGGTCTCTTTTCTAATTCCAACTAGCCAGTAAACAGACAGCCATCCTACAGGATGAGCCCCTCCCAACTGAAAGAGGGTTATATCTGTACCATCCCAGCAGGAACCCGGGGCAGCCATTTCTCCGCCCACCTGTGCCTATGCAGGTGCTTTCCTTTACCAACTCTGTCCCTCTGCAGGGCAGCCGCCTGCCTGTCTGCCTGTGACCTGCACCATGCAGGCCTCTCTTAGCAAACCTGCCCCTTAGCGGGCCAGCTCTTTCTGTCTACTTGTGTCTGTACAAGTGTCCTTTACTTCCTTTCCCTAATAAACCTGTTCTTTAAGCATAACTGAGTCTCTGTCTGGTGGAGAACCTTGTCACGTGCCATCAAAGGGAGCTCTGGCGAAACCTTTCCCAAAGTGAACCCAAGGGCCCCGCTCCCCTCTCAAATCCTTCAACTCTAAAATGACATCATGTGCATAAATAAATATTAAAAAAAATATATTGGCCCCACAACTGGATACAGGTGGAACGGGCTGGCTGGGGTTTTCCAACCAGCTTTCCTCACCATGGGACTTTTCAGATAGCCCTGAAAGAGGAGTGTGAATTAGTCCGGGTGGGGAGGAGGGTTGAGTAGTTCAAACACAGGGCACTGGCACCATGTGGCAATGGTCCTGAGGTGGCCTGCTCATCTTGAAGATGTCACTTTTAACTCTCTAACTTTGGATCTCTAAGCATAGAGTGGGCACCTTCTTAGTGGAAGTCAAAGAGCTGGGCTCCCTCTGCTCTGCAGGTTTTGGGTGTGCGTATTCTCTCCCCACCCCTGCACCATTCTTTTACCCAAGGTTGTGTTTACATTAGATGCTGGCTCTTTAATTTTAAAAGTCTTCCCCAAAGCCTCAAATGATTTGAATGATTTGTGGGGTTTCTGATGTGATTAATCTCCCTTGGGTCCCCAGGACAACTGGCCTTCTGGCCCCAATTCTTGTTCTCTTGCTTCATTGCCAGGCCTGGCCAGGCGGA
This sequence comes from Scalopus aquaticus, assembly GCA_004024925.1. Taxonomy (NCBI): domain Eukaryota; kingdom Metazoa; phylum Chordata; class Mammalia; order Eulipotyphla; family Talpidae; genus Scalopus; species Scalopus aquaticus. The sequence goes on from PVIJ01015860.1 coordinate 28,568, forward strand.
TTCAGTGACATCTAGAAAACAGCTTTCCAGCTCCGTGCTTTTGATGTCGTTTTTTGGGAGATGATGAGTTTGAGAGCGGGGTCCTTTTGATGGAGGAAATATAACGCAAAATAAGATTAGAACTAGACCCACACAAGAAAGTGGGGGTAGAAGAAATCAACATAACCATTAGCACAGTCCCTAAGTGCCAGCTCCTAAGTTACAAAGCATAGGAAGGAGCTAGACTGCAGTCTAGGGGCAAAGATATGGAGATTGAGCCCATTGTAGAATCTCTGGTCTCTTTTCTAATTCTAGCTAGCCAGTGAACAGACAGCCATCCTCGAAGATGAGCCCCTCCCAACTGAAAGAAGGCTATCTCAGTGCCATCTGGGCAAGAATTCGGGGCAGCCATTTCTCTGCCCACCTGTGCCTATGCAGGTGCTTTCCTTTACCAACTCTGTCTCTCTGCAGGGCAGCGGCCTGCCTGTCTGCCTGTGACCTGCACCATGCAGGCCTCTCTTAGCAAACCTGCCCCTCAGCAGGGCAGCTCTTTCTGCCCGCTTATGTCTGTACAAGTGTCCTATATTTCTTTGTACCTTTTCCTAATAAACCTGTTCTTTAAGTATAACTGAGTCTCTGTCTCGTGGAGAAACTTGTCACGTGCCGCTAAAGGGAGCTCTGGTGAAACCTTTCCCAGAGTGAACCCAAGGACCCCGCTCTGCTCTCAAATCCATCGACTCTAAAACAACATCATGTGGGTTCACTGAGAAAGGTTTCACCAGAGCTCCCCTTTGGTGGCACGCGGCGAGTTTCTCCACGAGACACTCAGTTATACTTAAACAGGTTTATTAGGGAAAGGAAATTAAAGGGTGCTTGTACAGACACAAGCGGGCAGAAAGAATAAAAGAGGCCTGCATGGCCACAGGCAGGTGGGCAGCCCTGAGGAGAGCTTCCTTTGCTGAGGTCAGTAAAGACCTGACATGGTGCAGGTCACGGGCAGGCAGGAAGGCCGCTGCCCTGCAGAGGGACAGAGTTGGTGCAGGAAAGCACCCGCATAGGCACAGGTGGGCAGTAAGATGACTGCCCCGCAATCTTGCACGGATGGCACTGATATAGCCTTCTTTCAGTTGGGAGGGGCTCGTCCTGAGGATGGCTGGCTGTTACTGATTTTGAATAACTTAACTAGAATGTGAAAGGAAACTGGATATTCTACAATGGGCTCAATCTCCATATCTTTACCTTCTGCCCAGCAGCCTGATACCTGCCTGAGTCTGCTTTTTTTTTTTTTTTTTTTTATACATACAAGCTGGGGTACAGGCCAGAGGCGTGGGGTGGGGAAAGGGTTCACCAGAGACAGAGTGGGGAGCAGAACAGGCAGATCAGAAGTACATTGCTGAGGGGAGCAGCGGGTGAGGCAGGAGAGGTCTGCTGTGCCATGTGGGATTCTCCCCGGCCGGGCATCGAACTCGCGTCGCCGCGGCCGACAGCTCCACAGCGCAGCGCTCAACCACTGCGCCACCAGGGAGGCCCTGAGTCTGCTTTTGTGATCTAGACATGGCTATAGTTGGATTATGCTAATTCTGTCTACCCCCACCTCCTTGTGTGGGTCTCATTTTAACCTTATTTTTAAGTTATATCTCCTCCATCACTTTAGCTTTTTCAAAAAACAACATGCCTTTCTATAATCTCACAGTCATATAGTGATGGCCTTGGGTTTTTTTTTTTCTAAACATGAGAGGCGTTGAAAGAAATATTATATAATTACATTTGGTTTCATATTAGATGTAGTGGAGAACCAAAAGTGTATCCAGTTTTAGGAAAAGCTGAAAAATATAAAATTTCAAAAACACAATTATATTTGAAGAGGATTTTTTCAGGTTAAAAAATCACCACTAGTTTCCTCTAAATAATTTCCCCAGTGTAATTAAAACAATAAAATTCTCTAAAAGGTTGATCCATATCCATCTTCTTAGTACCCACAGGAAGATATGTATCTTACATGACGAGAAGCACAGAGGTTTCCTCCTTTCTCCCTCCCTCCAGTCATCAAACAGGATTTGCCTCCTCCTCCTGTGGCCCCATAATCTCCAGCCTTCAGGGGGCCACTGACTCTCCAGCCTTGACTCCATCCAGCAGAGGCCAGACTTGAAGCTGTCCTTGGAAGGCCCCAGACTTGCTGGCCTTCTTGATACCAAACCCACTCTTTGTCCCCTTTGCTCCTCTTTCCAACAGAACTCTTCAGGAAGATCTATTCCCATCACCTCCAAATCCTCTCCCCCTTGTTTCTCCAGCCTGATCGAATTAGACTTTCATCATCGCTCCTCTGAAAGTGCTCTTGTCATAGTCACCAGCCACCTCTAGTGGGCGCTGCTCAGTCCTCATCTTAACTGTCCCCTCAGTAGCTGATTAACTCTCTGCTGTGAAATCCTTTATTTCCTTTGCAGTCCCTCCCACCTCACTTGTCAGTCTTCACTGCTTCCTCCTCAGCTCTCCAATCCGCAACTGTTGGAATATTGTGAGACATGGTCCTCAGAATTCTCTTCATCCACTCCATAGGGATATCTTTGGTTAAGTGGCTTTAAATATATTATGAAAACAAATTCTTATTTTAGTTGGAACCTCTCTGAACTCCCACCTCATGTGTCCAATAGTTGACTTCATGTCTCCACCTGGACTAACTTAATGTGTCTACAACTGAGCTCCGTTTCTACCTTGCAAACTGTCTCTTTCCAGAGTGAATAAAGGCCTCCCAAATATGTCCCCGTCCTTATTTCCAGAACGTGGGAATGTCACCTTACTCGGCAAAGGGGGCTTTGCAGATGTAATGAAGTTACATCTCACTATGGGGAGTTATCCTGGATGAGGCAGGTGTGTCCAATGTAAGCAGAACATCCTCTAAGATGGAAGCAGGAGAATCACAGTCAGAGAACAAGTGGTGACAACAGAAGCAGAGGATGAAGCAATGCGTTTGGAAGCTGGAATGAGGGTGGGTGAGCCAAGGAAGGCACAGCCTGTAGAAGCTAGGAAAGGCAAGGAACTGGACTCTCCCCCGAGCTTCAAGAAAACAAACAAACAAATAAACACAGGGCCTCCCTGGTGGCGCAGAGGGTTAAGTGCAGCACTATGAAGCTATCCAGAGCCACTACAGCACGAGTTCGATACCTGGCCAGGGAGCTTCCCACATGGCACAGCAGACGTCTCCTGTCTCGCCTGCTGCTCCTCTCAGCAGTGTACTTCAGTCAGTCTGCCTGTTCTGCTCCCTACTCTGTCTCTGGTGAATCCTCTCACCACCCCACACCTCTGGCCTACACCCCAGCTTGTATGCATAAATAAATAAATCTTTGAAAAAAAAACAAACCACAAACCTGCCAACACTTTGACTTTGGACTTCTGACCTCAGGACTGCCAGAGAACAAATTTATTTTGTTTTAAGCCACTAAATTTGTAGTGTTTTGGTACAGCATGCTTCCCACCACAGTAAATGGTGACTCCACCCTTTTAGTTACTCAGAGGGATACTGAAGTTGTCCGTTTTTTCCTCTTTCTCACATACTCCACATCCAATCCATCAGCAAATCCTATTGGCTCTATCTTTGAAATATATCCAGAATCCAACAACTTTCCATGTCTGCAACTATGACCGTCACCAATATCCTCAAGGTCTTTACATCTTTATTGTAAGTACCTGCTAATGAATCTTCCTACAGCCTCCTTGCCCATCTGTAGTCTACCCACTTCGCTACCAGACATCAGCCCCTTTCCCAGCAATGATGCTGAATGACACAGTGGGGCCAGGGGCCAGCCCTTTTCTTTTTCTCTTTGCCCCCACTCAACATAGTCTTGTTTCTTTCCCCTCCTTTCCTTTCCACAGGTTGATTCCAGGATACTGCCTAATAAGCTACCTGCACATGAATTGCCATCTCAGACACCACTAACACATCTCTTTGCTATCCCTTGAACACTCCAGGTACTCTTGCTTCGGGGCTGTTGCAATTGCTGTTCTGTCTGCAAAACTTTTCTCCCAGATATTCCCATAGCTTACTTGCTTCTTTCAAGTCTCTGCTTGAATGTCCCGCAGTGAATGACCCTTCCTGACCACCCAGTGCAAAATAGCAGGCCACCACCACCAGTTTTTCTATCCCCCTTGCTTGACTGAATTGTTTTCTATAGTATCATCATTAGACATAATTACTTCCTCATTTATTTCTTACACTGTACTCTATTTTCATAAGGGCAGGGGCTTCATCTATTTTTACACCAGACTCAGAACAAACTGAGGCTGGTGTTGGTCTTGCCCTGCCTGATTCTAGTCATTGTTATATCCTCCATGACAGAAGTCCTGCCTTGTGGGGCCTCCCTGGTGGCGCAGCGGTTAAGCGCTGCGCTGTGGAGCTGTCGGCAGCAGTGATGCGAGTTCAATGCCCAGCCGGGGAGAATCCCACATGGTGCGGCAGACCTCTCCTGCCTCGCCCGCTGCTCCCCTCAGCAGTGTATTTCTGATCTGCCTGTTCTGCTCCCCACTCTGTCTCCGGTGAAGCCTCTCACCACTCCACACCTCTGGCCTATACACCAACTGCATGTATAAATAAATAAATCTTTACAAAAAAAAAAAAAAAGAAGTCCTGCCTTGTGGGTTTCTGTGTTGACCCCTCTGATTTGGGGTTAATGCCACCAGGTTCCCATTACATCCTCTATGATTGAGGGTCTGCCTTGTTATCTGCTCCTCGGTCTTTCTGGAGATGCCATCCTGCCCCTATATTCCAGGCCCTATACACTGCCATCAGATTAGGGGGAATCCCATCTCTCACTCTCCAGATGCCCTTGTACTGTCTATTCCTGGAATCTCCCTCCCAATCCAAGTCCCCAGTTCTCATCAATGTCCACCTGTGTTCTGCTCAGCTTTTCTGAAAGCCTCGTCTAAGCTATGAGCCACATATTCATGTTTAGCAGCCAAAAGGCCATGGAAAGGTAATGTCCCTGCTCTAGAGAAGGAAATTTACCTTTGGGCCACAAGTGCCTGGGTGTGCACCCCAGCTCTGTCTCTTAGAGTGTGGCCCCTTGGCAAATCACTAACTCCCATGCGCTAGCTCTCTCCCTATGAAGCAGTCAGCAACCTCGCAGAACAGTTGTCAACAACACATGAGGTATGAAGGTGTCTGTCACAGGGCTGGCAGTCAGCCAGTTTCTCCTGACTGGACTGAAATCCTCTGAAACATCTGTCTCATTGTGCTCAATGGAGTAGCACAACGTCTTCACAGAGCTCTGAGACTGGGGAGCTCTAAGTGCAAAATAAAGTATTTCCATGGGAAAACACTCAGCATTACATGAAGCTCCATGATAACTTTAAACATATTTGAACAATGCACCAGTAACTTGTGCAGAAACATTATCTTGTCAGCCAAGTATTTGAGGTCCAGCTATCTACACCCTGGAAAGGTAACTGAATAGGCAAATTTCCCTCTCCCAGGTCTAATGGAGACATTTGCCTTTGCCAGATTTAATGGAGGCATTTCCAGTAAACCTTGCTGATTCCTATTACTTTGCTGTTCAAAAGGAAGGAGTAATCACTTCAGCGATAGGGCATAGTGTATTTAACAGAGTGTTGAAAGCAAGTCCAGCATGAGTGACCCATGTTGGCAGACTGCACAATTACACTGGTCAACAGTGAGATCATTACTGACTTAAAAAGGCCCTAATCTGTATTATCTTGATGTGCTGAACATGAATATAACCCTGAAAATTTATTAGCTCTCGTTTTGAAGGTATTTCATGTAATTAATTTTATATGTTTCACAGTGTAAATTTATCCAGTAGGACTGCAACAACATCCTAAATCAGCCTAGAGTGATGTAATATTGCATCGCATTGCATAATACCATCATGCACGCATCATCCAGAGCTGATTGCATCACTTTCTGATGCAATGCAATACTACTGCCAGGCGGCTGCTGAAGTAAGCTGATGTCAGCAGTTTACTATAGAAAGCTCTGTCGGAAAGGTTGAGCATTGAAAATATTTCAGACTTTAGGGCCTCCCCAGTGGCGCAGCGGTTGAGTGCTGCACTGTGGAGCTGTTGGTAGCGGCAACGCGAGTTCAACGCAGCAGCAGCAACGCGAGTTCGACGCCCAGCCGGGGAGAATCCCCCATGGTGCGGCAGACCTCTCCTGCCTTGCCCGCTGCTCCCCTCAGCAGTGTATTTCTGATCTGCCTGTTCTGCTCCCCACTCTGTCTCTGGTGATCCCTCTCGCCGCCCCACGCCTCTGGCCTGCACCCCAGCTTGTATG